>SDVV010005794.1:0-18929 GCA_016164225.1 Gammarus roeselii | reverse complement strand
TGCCCATACAAACTACGAGAAGAACTGGGCTCCATGACTGGCCGTCCAATTCTCAACATCACCGCCAGCGGTGACGATAGCTTTACCATTAAAGTAGACACAAAACTTCAAAGTGACACTATACTCTCCATAAACAGAATATGCGAAAAACCTTGCAAAATCACACCACACCCAACTTTTTCCATGAGTTCAGGCCTGATTTACATCGAGGATCTCCCGAGTGATGAAGTCGACGAATTCATCACCGGACTCGTCCAGTACGAGGAATGTATAGTTGAAGCGAAAATCGCACCAAAAATCAAACCAAGAAGAAACGCCACCAATGGCCCTTCTGCTTAAATTCAATTGCCCCACCCTACCTAACTACATAGACATACCTTTCTTTGACGCCAAAACCAAGGTTACACCCTTCTAAAGACGTCCGATGCGATGCTATAAATGCCAGAAATACGGACACACGAGCCAAAATTGTAACGGAAAAAAAAATTCACACTGCTCCCAGGACGACCACGATAAGCGAGACGATCCCTTGTCGTGCCCATCCGAAGAACCTCACTGCTTTTACTGCAAAGTAAACGGCCACCCTACGGGACACGAAGACTGCCCCCAGGACAAGACTGAGAGAGAGATCCTGCAATACCAAACTGAGCACAAAGTCGTGCGACGAGAGGCTGCGGTCGCGATTCGCTCCCCCCAAGCTGACCCTCCCACCCAGGAGAGAAGATCAGCATCATTCCCTACCCACTTCCTCATAACGCTTGTAGATAGTGGTGCAACCAAAGTTGCCCCCTCAATGAACCCATTCGCCATGATGAACTCGCTTTCCAAACAACTGGTAGGCAGACCGATAAACATTAACCGACAGGGCAAGAAGTATCTGGCCCACGTCGTTAATATTGACCAAAGTAATGCTATACAAAGGATTAACAAAATAGACATACACTCGGTAGCTGTCGAAGTACATCCGTTCTTCGATGCTACAAGATGAATTATATACGCTTCCAACTACACTCCCAAAACTGACCTAAGGGCTTTTGCAGCTTTTTTAGCTAAGGAATATGGAATCACCAACGTTTCCCTAGCAGAAGGGATTAAACCACGAAACATCCACACCACCGCGTACCAAATAACTTTCTCATTACGTGACACACCGGAATTTATAGAAATCTCGGGCGAACATGGAAAAACAAAAACTTACCTAGTGGCGACATGGCCTGCTATGTGCAAAAAATGCCTGGAATACGGCCACGTCATCAAATACTGCAAACCAAACATACCCCAACGCTGTATAAGGTGCGCCGGCGAGCATGACCGGAAGGACTGCACAGCCCACCAACCTATATGCTACCACTGCTCATGCCTCCATGAGGCAAGTTACCGCGACTGCCCAAAGCAGATGGACCAAAAAGCAATGACAATCATACAAAATGACCGCAGAGTCACACGAAAACAAGCCATCCAAATCTTTTATGACGAAAACCCAAACTGCCGTAATTTAAATTACGCTAAAAGCAGTTAAATATACAACTAAGTTTACCCCAACAGACAATATTTGTGTCCAGTTAACACAAACTACTACCTTGACCCCAAAATCCCTCTCCAGTACTAACAATACCACAACCAGCCCAGCGACCTCCCTCTTAATAGAGGCGGGCGCCCCAAGCAACGAATCCACCAGTGCCCAGGAAAGCACTGCGATGGATGCTGCCTCGGTCGACTATGAGGAGAGGTCCAAGAACCCGAAAAGCAAAAGGCCAAGAGACGATGATTACTCCGACGACGACCGCGGACATCCTCTCGCCACGAAGCAAAAAGATTAGTAGCACCCCACAAACCACAGCTCTCCTCGATCAGAGCGTTGAACGACTTCTGACTGTCTTAACTGCAACCGCACCCAGCGAAAACCAAAGTGAGGTATTCAACCCTCAGCTAACATGCCCAACACCAGAACATCTCATAAGTGAGAACGACCATCGCTTGCGCGAGGACGCCGTGAAAATCTTAAACGAAGAACTGATACCCCAGAACACTGATCTACCATTTATCGCACTCGACTTAAATATCTCAACGACAACTACTCAGCCCATCATAATGTTTAAAAAAAAACTCCATAGAAGAGAAACGCGCTCGCTCAAGAAGCAAACACAAAGATCGGACTCCCTCATCCTCTTCCTCCTACAAGAGCACTCACAGCCGAGAACGCAGTGAGTCTAAGAGATCATGTTCTACAGAAAGCGGACGCTCATGCGAACGCTCTCGATCTTGGACACCTGCGCCTCATAGACAAGAACACCACGAAAGTTCTTACAAACCACGAGACCGCTCCAGACCACCAAAATCTGGGGGTGAAACAAATCCGAAATGAGCAACAACACAATGCTTCAGTGGAATTGCCAGGGACTTAAAAGCAAGAAAGATGAATTACTATCGCTAATCTCCACCCATAAACCTTTGGTGGTAGGCCTCCAGGAGATCAAACTCCGCGACACAACCACCTTTTCTATCCCTCAATATGTCATACACCGTCGCGAAGGTCACAATAATGTGACTGCACACGGCGGAGTGGCACTTATGATCCATCAAAGCATACCTCACCACCTCCTCCCTCTGAGAACAGAACTCCAAGCTGTCGCAGTGCAGATATGTATCTCAAGACCTATTGCAGTGGTATCTATCTACTCGTCACGCAACCACGACCTCACGGAGGCACAAATGACCGATCTGTTTAACCAACTGCATCATCCCGTATTTCTCCTTGGAGACTTAAACAGCTACCACGAAGTGTGGGGATGCGTGAGAACAGACCCCAGAGGGGTGATTATGGCCAACACCATAGACACTCACAACCTGGTCTTTCTTAACGACGGACAACCCACACGGATCACCCTCGAAAGTGAACCATCGATTTATCAATCTGTTCCCCTACTTTAGCTCCCCATCTCGTTTGGGGAGTCCTGCCTTCAACACATGACAGTGATCACAACCCAGTGATCATATCTTTCCTTACTAACCGACCAAACAATCCTAACACACAAGAACTTCGATTCAACTACCGAAAAGCCAGCTGGGAGGAATACTCGACACATGTCGCATGGGACGATGTGGAGGGCCTTCCCGAAAACATTTCAGAGCACTACCTTGTCATTCATCTATACGAAAAATTCCAAAGTGCAGCTACTGCATGCATTCCCCAATATGTACCCTCAACCTTTTCCCCCAAAACCTTGGTGGTGCCCGGCGGTACAAAAAGCAAGGGATCGGCGTGACAGGATGTGCGAGGCCTTCCGCCGCGCACGTTCCCCCAGGAACCGAGTAGCCTGGAAAAGGGAAGCTGCCATATTCCGCAAACTTAGCGTGGAAGAGAAGCAAGAAAGCTGGACCCAACTAGTTCACACAATCAATCGAAACACTACTCTTTCCCAAGTGTTCTGAAAAAATCAGACGGATCCAAGGTCGCCCCGAGCGACCTATCCACATACTGTCAGACGGAGACACTGTCTATCCTTCATACGCGGGCATCGCGGACAAACTAGCTCAGACTTTCAGCCAAATATCACAATCAACAAATTATACTGCTTCTTTCCAACAGGAAAAGATCCTAAGAGAAAGTGAGCATATTGACTTCACTTCCACAAATGAAGAATTCAACAACAAACCTTTCTCCATCCATGAACTACAACATGCAATTGACCACACTCGTGAAACCTCACCCGGGCCGGACCAACTGCACATCAATATGATCAAACACCTTCCTGACAACGCTCTCCAGCACCTTCTAAATGTGTTCAATTCTATGTATTCAAATTCATTCTTTCCTAACCAATGACGGGAATTCTTAATAATCCCGATACCTGATACCGGAAAATGTCACCGCGACCCGCATAGCTATCGCCCCATTGCCCTAACTAGCGTCATATGTAAGACTATGGAAAGAATGATAAACTCACGCCTAGTCGACTACATTGAAATGCATTCAGGCCTTAACAAAATCCAGTGCTGTGGCCGTAAGCGCCACTCCACAACGGACCACCTCGTACGACTTGAATAAGACATTAGACAGGCCTTCGTCCGAAGAGTACATCTGGTTTCCATATTTTGCGACGCTGAAAAAGCATACGACACTACGTGGAAATGTAGGATCATGAAGGATCTTTACCGTAAAGGTTTGAGAGGTCGCCTACCACGTTTCCTAAACCAATTTCTACAAAACTGCCCCCTCAGGGTCAAGGTTGGCGACACTCAGTCTCCGTCATATCCGCATGAAATGGGCGTCCCCAGAGAAGCTTCCTCAGTGACACTCTTTCTATCCTCAAATTCGATCAGTTAGCCGACATTCTTCTCCGAGACGGAAGACTGCTCTCATCACTATACGTGGACGACCTACAAATAAGCTACAGACACCCCAGCTTCATAACAATTCAACATGAACTCCAGAAGGGTCTAAACCTAGTCGGGAACTGGGCTTTCCTAAACGGATTCCGATTCTCGCCCTCTAAAACGAAAAGCATGCAGTTTACCTTTGAGCCCGGTTCACACCTGAAACCAGCCCTAACGCTGCACAACGCCCCTCTAGTATACGATCAAACGATAAAATTTCTGGGCCTTGTGTGGGGCCCTTAACTCACGGGGCGACCCCACATTGTAGCCCTGGCGACTAGATGCAAAAGGTCGACGGGACTTATTCAATCGGTAACATCCATGAAGTTCGGTGCCGACATGAACACCGGAATGACGTTGTTCAGAGCAATAATACGATCGCGCATGGACTACGGAGCTTTTGTCTACGGTTCACAGCCAAAACTACTCTCGACCATCGCAAACAATGCTTTGCGTATCACAACCGGCGCGTTCCGCTCCACCCCAATCGATTCCCTTAACGCGCTCGCTAACAAACTTCCACTTCCGCTCCGTCGAGACAAACTTTCACAACAATACCTTTTTTAAGACTAGAAGTCTAATCAATAACCCAGCAATCGGCCACATCACCAACATATCCGATAAGCGCCTTTTCGCGGCTAAAAATAATATATTCCCACGGTTTTCCCTACGTGTTGACAACCTGCTGACCTCGCTGAACATCGATCGTAAAGCTATTAAGCCTTAAATTAACACACCAACAGGGATGATCAACCCACCACCGGTCAACCTAGGCCTGCAAATGTACCCTAAAGCAACTACTCCAACTTGACATGACTAATATTTTCGCACGCGAGGCCGTGCGAACTTACCTGGATCAACGACGGTCGCGCCCTACGGGGGAGCCTATTATGACTCCCGTTGAGGCTCTGGTGGAAATGAGGCTTAAATCAAAGCAAAACCAATCTCGAGGATGCTACCTGTACGCACTAGTGTGCATACATATTACTCTTGAAGCTCTAAAGAATTAAAAGCGGAGACCCTTTTCGTCCTAACGTTTTTCTATTTTTGACAACGGTGTTTGTCTCGCATGCCGAGGCGTGTGAGCCTACTGGAGTCTATGATTGTCGAGCCATACGGGGGAGCCTGTTATGACTCACGTTGAGGCTCCGGTGGAAATAAGGCTTAAATCAAATAAAACTTACATATGCACACACACTAGACCGAATCCCCCAGAATGGGGGCTGGCCGGCGGCAAGGCGCATCGCACACGCTCACTCACACAACTTGCAAACACGAAATCAACCCCCCCTCCTAGCAGCAACAGTATCCAACCTAGCCTAACAACGCTCTGTGAAGAGAGTCGAGTGGCCTTGCCAATAAACCCATCATTGCTGAGGTGGGCTTCGCTAGGAAAGCTGTCTTGTTAGTTGACCACGCAACAAGCCACACCAATACAAAACCGGAAAACGGCAAGTCCTTGATATCACAAATTAAAAAGACTAGTAATAGTCCATGAACAACAAGTCGTCGCGCTCAAGACGCAGATCCACTTATATCGCTCCTAACTGGGGCTACTACGTCCATCGTAAACCAAAGCGAGGGTTTCACCTCTTGTTTTTTTTATACTCTACACCAGAACATCTCACCAGAGAGAAAAATCTTCAACGAAAAACCCATACCCGAAATCGCTATGCAACCATGCACCTCAGCTGATGCAACTAACCCACCGGCTACAGCCAATTCAAAACAAAAAGCCTTCTATAAGATGAAGCTTGCACGCTCAATATGCAAACACAAAGATAGAACAACCTCCTGTTTCTACCAAAGCACTAACATCCGCGAACACAGTAAATCAAGAAGACCATCTACCCAAAAAAGCGGAGGTCCTCGATCCAGTAGCCCCTCTTCCTGCGGACTCAATGACACGCCCACCATAAAAGTTCCAACGAACCATGCGACCAATCCAAACCATCAACGGTTGAACGTAAATCGCGTTTGAAGTGAACAAAACAATACTTCAGGGGAATTACCAGGGACTTAAGAACAAGTAAGATGTTACCATAAATTATTTCCACCCATAAGTCATTGGTGATTAATATCCTGGAGACCTATCACCAAAAGACTGCCATCTTCACAATTTCCCAGTACATTACGAGGCTCTGGTGGAAATGAGGCTCAAATCAAATCAAACCCAGTACATTACAAACCACCGTAAAAACCCTACAATGTGACTGCTCACGGCGGAGTGCTCAACTGAGATCGAGGAAGAATATTCAGAGCACCGCCACATATACACTGACTGCACCAAAACTGCGGATGGAGTAGGAGCCGCCGCTGTGCGAGGATATCCCTTGCTCGCTTCTCTCCCACAAAAGGCCTCCGTGTTTTCTGCACAGCTTCACGCACTCGAACTAGCCATCTCTATTGCAAAAACAGATCGGCTCTCCAAACACGTCCTATTCTCACAGTCTGAGTGCCCTCACGCAGCTCAAAACTTTGTACTACGAACATTATGTTTTACGTGAAATGCAGCATGATCTTTCTATGATGTCCGAGACGGGTCAAGCGGTCGAATTCTGCTGGATCCCTGGGCACGTGGGAATATAAGTAAATGAGCGTGCAGACTCTCTTGCCTAACTGGCGTCTACCGAGCGAGAACAATTTGTCGCAATACATTACCGGAACTGGTTCCTTATCATCAACTTCCATATAACATTACGATGAAATGATATGTGGTAACAGAGCTGACAAAAAATGCTTTCAGTCAAACCCTCGGTTGGAAAATGGGAAAACAAAGTTCTCGAACAGAGTAGACCAAGTGTAAATCAACCGCTTGTGTACTGGACTCACGTGGATAACTCGCAACCACCACCTGAATGTAGACATGGGACCGGACGCGCCACCATGCCCCTTCTGCCACCATGTGTCCATCAGCGTGAAACATTTACTAATGAATTGCAACGCACTCGCTGCAGTCTGACGAGCTTTCTTGAATCCCCCGTGCAACTGGCAAAGCCGACTCACTGACCCAACCTACCGGAAAAAGCTTATCGCTTTCGGAAAACATAGCGGACTATACGAAGCTGGATAAACCCCAAGCAGCTGTGCAAGCGAGGTGGTCTCTCCATTCCATAACGCACAGAGATAACAACACGCTTATGTAGATACGCGTTAATTCTTTCCGTTCCTGTACGCACTAGTATGCGTATATGCCATAGTTGAAAAACTGTATTTGATTTAAATCTGACAAGATCAATCTTTTCGCACATGAGGGTGTGCGAACTTGCCAGAACCGATAATGTTCGAACCATGCGGGGGAGCCTACTGTGACTCGCATTGTGTCTCTTGGAAATGAGGCTCAAATCAAGTCAAATTCACCTGAGCGTACCACATCACCCTTTTCCACAGCGAACAGAACTCAAGCAATCGCATTGACGATACGCATTACAAAACATATTACGGTGTTATCTGTCTACTCTTCACGAAGTCGTCGACTGATGGGAGCATTGATGAGCGAACGGTGTCGTCAATTGCAATCTTCTGTATTCATTCTTGCGGATTTAAGCAACTACCATGAAATGGGATAGGAGAGTAACGGACAACCCATTATTATCACCCTCGAAAACGAAGCTGACATTGACTTGTCCATGTGCTTCCTCCCTCACACTGGTACCCCGACTCGCTTGAGCAGTCCTGTCTTCATCACAAGATAGTGACTATAACCCAGTCATCTAATCCCTTTTTTCCAATCAACCTAACAACCCTCCTGCAGAATAACTTCGATTCAACCACCAAGAGAACAGTTATGAGGACTATTCAACGATATCGATGATATCCCCAACACCATCTCAGAATAGGGCCTCGTCAGCCACCTATACGGTACATTTCGGATTGTAACTGTTGCGTGCATCCTCCAATATTCTACCCTTCATATTTTTTCCATAAACATATTGGAAACCGGAGGTGCGAAAAGCGACAGATTGGCATGAAAGGCTGTAAGCACGGCCCTGCTTTAGTCGAATAACATGAAAAACGCCGTATCGGATTGAAATGGAGTACCTATTTGGGTATCGGTGGCTACATCCTTACTAAATATGAAGGGTGTAATCCAGATGAGAAAATGACTGCATCACTTCACTCAGGTTCACAGCTATTATTTATCTTGGTACCGACGTTTTTTTCTCGTAGCTCCTGTCTCAGGCTGTGTTGGAATGAACCCCAAGAGTGGAATGGTGTCGGACTGCCTCACGTCGTATAAGGCTGCAAATCGCTCAACGAGTCTCAATGAATCACTTGAGAGGACGGTCACAAATTTGGTCTGTTTTGGTGGTTTGCGAGGCTTCATGAGAGCCCTTCCCAGTGAACGTATTGTAAAGAGGTAGGGAGGGAGGGTGGGGGGGGGGGGCGCGCACGTGTCGTCATTTATAAAGTGTGTTGAATGGGACAGAGACGTTGAGAGAGTGTTGATGAATGAAAAAGTCCGATTATATTAGAGATGAAATGTTTCAGTAACAAGGCTGAAAGTTACGCAGATGATTATTTTTATATTTATTTATGCTTAAAATTAAAAATCATAAGGGCTGTGTGATAAGAGGATTCTTTGATGATTGAATCAGCGAATAATGCAGAAAAAAACGAAAGTTACGTGTATGATGATTTGTATATTTATTTATGATTAGAATTGAAAATCAGAAGCACTGTTATGACGATTCTTACATGGTTGAAACGGCGAAAAATGCATAAGTGAGTGGAAGAAGGCAGAAACAGATGGATGGATGGATGCTGTCGAATATATAATAGAATACATGGGTTTGACGTAACTTGTTATAAATGGCCCCTCTACAAAGCCCCTATGATCTTCTGCCTGGCGGGAGATGAATCGGCAAGTAGATAGTAGTGGTAGTATTGAAGTCTAGGGGATCGGGTATGCTGTGTTTTTTGAATTGACTGACGTTGAACGTTCTGCAGGTTGCTGTTGGCTCCTCACGAAAACACTCTTCATCGTTAGCACTCGTGTCCCTAAACTAATTTTCTATAATATCATTGGGTCTGCGATTGGAATCTTTAATCTCCGGAGCTTTTGTTACTCGTGAAATAGCGATGAAAAAGTACCAAAGAAAAGTAGCAAGATGCCTACAATTATTCAACAAAGATTTTCCTGGACTCTCCACATCTGAAGATCCCCATCAAAAGTTCAATGTGAGTATTTATTAAATATGTTTCTAAATTAGGTTGGCTAAATTACAATTATTTTATGCATTGTACGATAAATTCTCTACTTCTAATTTCATAGAAATTGTCCATCATATTATACAGTTTTGCGTTTGTGCATTGTTTGCTAGGTCGGGCGATTCAAACCTGTGCCGAAATCTTCACTGAAAGACAACACACGGGAGTGACAACCAATCCCAGTGGCGTGAATCGACCTGTGCGCCCCCTGATAAACTGTGCCCTGATCACCCCTATGAACAGGTGCTACTGCTGGGTAACGCCGGCCACACCACAGGACAGGACGAAGCCAGTCTGCTGGCGCTCCTGAGCGGCTGCGGCGCTGCTGACGGAGTAACGCGCCTCACGCTGCTGCCCGGCAAGCAGTACAGTCTGGTGACCTACGCCACGCCGGACCAGGCTTCGGCGGCCCTACATAGCCTGGGGCTCTGTGCAACCACTTTGCGAGAGGAGGGGAACGTGCATTTACAGAATAATGCGGGGGGTTGTGGCGGCACTGTCATCTACGCAGCGCTTGTCAATCGAGGTGAGTCATTTGGTCGCACTCCCCTAGAGGTGCCTCAGACCATGTAGTTACTGAGTTGCCATTCCCTGAGTTGGAGCAGGTTTATTTTCAAACTGCCCTCATCTTGCAGCTGGTAATTGTGGTTTAATATGTTCATTAGGGAGTAGGGAGATGACAGACTTTTAGAAGATGAATATGTACACATTTATTTATGCTCTGTAAAGTATGAATTATTCTGCGCAGTGATATCATTTTTTACAATACTGTTATTTTAATAATGGAAGACCGATTTTCTTATCCTAAGTGACCTTTACTGAGCGCCCCACCCCCCATCCCTGTACTCTAGCGGTTGTCTATCTCTGCAGTGCCCTCCTGTCCCGATGACGTGCAGTACCGGTCCCCGCCAGGGCTGTCCGTGTTCACAGAGTTCATCACCCCCCAGGAGGAGACGATGCTGATATCGCTAGTCGCCTGGGACCTGGAGGCTAGGGACCAACAGCGCGGTGAGCTGGGACCATGACCTTATCATAGCTGGGTTGGTTTATATGTGAACCAGCCGTAAAACAGCTGTGTTTGCGACCTATCCTTCAACGCTGCACACCCCAAAACAGTTCGAGTCACATTAGAGCACAGAAGAGGATTTGATCCTGTACTGATGGTGTGATTGGCGAGGTACGGTGTGGCTTTAAGAGCGTTAGAAGATGTGGAGATCAATTTTTTGTCTGTCTAAAATTTCCATCGTGGGCTACCTTTACGGTGAAGTTTGTGTTACATTAAATGTCTAAGAGCTTTTCGTGCACTGTTCTCGTATGGTTGGGCAGTAGTTTAAATGTGAAAATAATCAGAGCATTGATTTCAATTAGTCTAGATTTGAAGTCGCGTTTTTTTGTTTGATTAAGAAACATGAAAAGTTTTTTAGTTTCAAATAGCTTTTCAACATGATGTTTAAAGGTTTTATTGGGAGCAAGCTAATTTAACAGAATTTTGACTTGTAGCTATCAAAAGGAGTGTCAGCGCCCGTACAATCAAAATCAAAGTTGTCGGTTACTCTCCAAGTATTTGCCTTGGATTCCAGTATTATACACTGCGTTTTATTGTATTAACTTGTATTAACTTGTATTAACGAACAACGAAGGATGAAGGTACAGATACAAGGCCGAATTTTCCAGAAAGAAGAGTGGCCGACGGCATGGCGCATCTCACACTTACACAACTTAGCCCTTTTGCGCTAAAGGGTCCGGCCGGGAGACCCCGCAACACACCCTCCAGGTCATGAGTGCGATCCGGGGTCAGTGTCGGCAGCTGGGCCCGACAGTATGACTGGTTGATCCCTGCCACGTCATTATGACCGGGCTCTCCACACCCACGAAATGCCAAGAGCGGGAAGGCTCATCAGGGCAGCGTCAAAAATCATCCATTCACAATCATTCTCCACTCATGCCTATTCATTGCAAGTTCTCTCACTAACTCAACACTCGGGTATTTTCTTCCTAACGCCTGCGTCACACCATTCATACAACCAAACTTTGGTCTCCCTCTTGGTCTACGTCCACTCGCCTCTGCCTTCAACACTCTTTTTGCCAATCTCCCTTCATCCATCCTCACCATGTGTCCGAACCATCTCTGAACACGCGAATCAACTCTGTCCTCTAACTTTTTCACCATCCCCGTTCTAGCTCGCACCTCGTCGTTATTGATCTTGTCTCTCAGCGTCAAACCAGCCATGCTCCTCAAACATTTCATCTCGAAGCCATTTAATCTTCTTCTATCTTCTGCTCTCACCCCCAAGTCTCAGTCCCGTAGAAAATAGTTGGGACAACTACAGATTGGTAAAAAGCGTGATGAAGGCGGAAGCGAGTGGCTGTAGACCTAGAGGTAGACCGACGTTTGGGTGGATGGATGGTGTGAAACAGACGTTGGGAAGGAGAAACTTGAATGTGGAGGTAGCGAGCGAGCATGCAATGAATAGGCGTGAGTGGAGAATGGTTAAGAATGGTAGATTTTTGACGCACCCCAGATGGGCTTTTCCGCCCTTGGCATCTCGTTGAGAAATGGAATGGCTGTTGGGGGGGTGGGGTGGGGTCGATCATCATGACGCAGCAGGAGTAAACCAGTCACGATGTCGGGCCCTGCTGCTGACACGGACCTTGGACCGCACTCACGACCCGGGTGTGTGTTGTGAGGTTTCCGGCCGTACCCTTCAGCGAAAAAGGGCTAAGTTGTGTGAGTGTGAGCGTATGAGAGTGTGTGGTGCGCCTTGCCGTCGGCCATCCTCTATCCAGGAGGATTCGGCCTAGTGTCTGTATCTGTAAGAACAACAATTGAACATCATCATAGAACTTCATTCTGGCGCTGTCCAAAGGGTTTCCACTGCTGATGTCATTAATAAACAGAATTAAAAGAATCGATCTGAGAATTTATCTCTGTTTAACTTTGAAATTCACCGGTTTTGGAGAAGAGGTAAGCTTCCTGTCCAACTCGACAAATTGGAATATATACCTGAGGTAGCTCTCAAACCGGGACGTTTTTTCGTTCAGTTTAGAAAGTTTTTTCAACAAGATTCAATTTACAGTCAAATGCTATATATACGTCCAGCAGCACAAGTAATGATGGTCTGTTTTCGTCTACAGCTTTGTATTTAAGTTGGAAGATTTTGAGTAGTGCGTCTTCAGGGTAGGCTTTCGTATAACCGGGGTTTCGCTTCTGCATAACCGGGGTTTCGCACACATCGGAAGAAATGTTGTTATATTCGTTCATGACCTCGAGAACAGTACTTATTGGTGATACTCTCATGTCCAACGTGCTAACATCCGACCTTTCAAACAAATGCTGCCCTCTTCATAAATTGAGTATTAATGATTATGGTGCCTGTCTAAAATCATTGAAGTTAAAATCCCTTCAAAAATTACATTATAGTGCTCACGGACCATTTTGAAAATGAAAAAGTAGTAAAATGTCCACCGCAATTTTAGCGAGAAACCGAAATGCTAAGACGTACATGGCAGAACCCCTCAACCTTAAAACATGGGAACAGAGGCACTGTTTCATAAGTTTATGCTACTCCCTGAAGCTCAGAGTTATCCAAACAGGCAAACTGAGAGATGAATCCACTGACGCTCCCGACGAGCGATTGTTTCATCCTGAGAATGCAAGTTTAAACAAAAGTGGAATGATCAAATCTTTGAACACGGTTGCACGGTACGTTTTTCAGTGGGTTGAGGTATTGCCATCCTAATACTATAACAATGGCAGAAGCAAGCAATCACTACTCGGTCTCCTCCCTCCCTCTATTTTCCTCCATCACACTGCCACCGTCTCACATTATCACCCCATCACACGTCAACAAAGGACATCTAATCGCAGACAACTTAAGCTGTAGCACCTTCTCGTCACCTCCCAAACTAAAATTCATCAATCATTGACTCCTTATCGTTCCTTTACATACGGTTCCCATGCAGCGACTTTTTACCACACTCATATCAACAGCGCTCCAACAGCGAATCCTCATTGTCCTCCCACAAACTACGCCGAATTCGCGCCTACTCAGCCTCCAAATAGAAACAACCTACAATCGGCTCACGCTTATCATCCACCGCGTACCTCCCATGTCAGTACTGCGCCCTCCTATTCTTCACCCACATCTCCCGTGCCACTCCACCACACCAACTGCTATCATTTCTTTTCCTACCCTCCTCCTCCACTCTACACTACTCATGCAAATCTGTTTAACTATGCTTGCAACACAGCCCCAACCCCCAACTTTCGCTACCAGCCCCAACCCCCAACTTTCGCTACCATTCCTTAACCTCTGCTTTAACACCTGCTCTACCTCTACCTATCCCGTTAACTACTCCCATATTTTTTCCCTCCGCCACCCATTCTTCCCCACACAATCAGCCTGCAATCAGTGCTTCCTCATGCTTGTAGCACAACCCCAACTGCCAACTTTCGCTATCATTCCCTAACCTCAGTCATAACACCAGCTCTACCTATCCCGTTTACTTCTCCCATATATTTCTCTCCACCACCCATTCCTTCCCATACAATCAGCCTACAATCAGCGTTTCCTCATCATATTTATGTCAAAAGCCTCCAATCAGCGCTCTCTCATCATCCGCATCGCAATACCCTTCAAACAGCGCCTTCTCCTTCTAACCCTGCCAAGAGCTCCTAGTCAACGCCTCCTCATTATCATCATTCCCAGACTATCAGCTCCTTACCGTCGTCGTCTCATCATCCCCATACCAACAGCTTCCGTTCAGCCCCTCTTCATAGTCTCCACAACAAATGTTCCCCCTTCAACGCTTTCTCGTGATCTCGAAAAAAGTGACACACAATTTATACCTCCTCATCCTCTCTACAACAACTGCGCCCAGTCAGTACCCTTTCATCACTATAACTTCAACGGCAACATGTCACCCTAAAAACAACGGCAACGCCACTGGCGCTACCCTTCGTTCAATCATATCCGGAGCCATAAAAGATGATTTAAATCTTCAAACGGCGACCCCCTTACTGAAAACTCACTCGGCAGCAAGACAAATTCACTAAATACGGCCAGTCCCCCTTTCATCATAAGCAGTAAGGTTATGATTGGACGTCTCTTCAGCCATGTACTAAGCAAGGCTCGCATTCCAACAACACTGGTTGGGAGCAGCCATCCAATTTCACCTAAGATAGGGTCTGTCCAATCAAGAAAAAGGACATCTAATAACAGTTCCCAAAAGCAGAAATAAAATAACATTACTTCGGTCCTAAATAACCTAAAATTACAGATAATACCAACGCCCACAGATGGCTATTGCCTTATCCATACCCTCAGCAAATCATGGCAGCACCAAATTGGATATTGTCCCGAACAAGGCATCGTCTCGTTACTGGGCGCTGCATTGCACGAGGCCGATAGGAACATGGACTACTATTCAGGTTTCATCCAGAAACGGTCATGACGACGCCTTCTTGATATATACGGAACGGCACTTTTACAACAGAGACTACAATCATCCCCTGGGAGGCCTGTTCCCCACAATGCTGAGCAACGCTCTAGGACTTCAGATTGACATAGTTCAGGACGACGGTTTCGCCCATACAACAATGAAGTCCATCAAGCCACACTTGAATAACAACAATCAGTCAGGTCTCAGGGTACTCATTCACCTAAAAGATCATCATAACAGTGCACTTGTACCTATACAGAAATTGTTAAAATCGCCCAAGACAATCAGTAAGCCAAATGATAGAATCTTCTGCTTGAATAAATTCACCGCCCTGTATGATGCACCTGACACATGCATCTACGCAGAGGACCTGCAAGACAGCGTCTATAAGAGCCAGATACTTATCACAACCAGCACTGCCGCTATCGGTAGCAACCACACAATTCGAAGCAATAATCATCGCAGAGCGACCGCACACATGTGACTAGATGGCACTCGGGCCCTCCGTTAGCCGAGCGGCAAAGCAAACGTGCCTCGTGCAAAAGACAAGAACCACATACAAATGAAACACCCAACATGGACAGCAATTTTATTCAGATAGATGGGAACGAACTGTTCAGAAATGACCGAGGTAAGAGAGGAGGCGGCGCTTGTATTTACGTCAAAAATGAGTACATAACCAGGACATTGAAAACGGTGCGAAACGGAGACGAAATCGACGATGTTTAGATTACCGTCCAAGTAAAGAAAACCAAATCCTTTATTGTCTGAGCCATTTACAGGCCACCCAAAGCTAGCAACCAGTCATTCAGCTACATAGAATCCAATCTCCAGAGAGCAGCTAATTTTAAAAAGAACATATACTTCTTAGGAGATTTCAACACCAATCAATTAAAGCCAAATAAATTGGGCTCAATTATTAGAAGACAAAAACCTGAACAGCTCACTGAGGAGCCAACTAGAATCACAAAAGAATGTAGCTCATTGCTCGATCTTAAAATCACGAACAATCAATCGTCTGTCCTCAACACCAACGTCTGTGAATCTCATGCCGACCATAAAGAAATTAGCTGCCTGATCACTGTGCGTAGAGAAAAACGGAAACCCATCATTTGAATGTATAGAACCAAAGAATACTAGTCACAAGACTCTTTGAAACAAGAGTTATGGAACAGAGTATCATTTCTCAACAACATGCGTAATACGGACGATGTGAAGATTCAATCGACCATTTTTGCAGGAACGTTCTCAGCGGCCTTCGACACAGTAGCATCAATAGTCGCAAAGAAACTTACACGCCCTCATATCAGCTGAATGACTTCTGAACTCCATCAGGAGACACGAAACCCAAAATATTTTCAAAGGCTTTGGAAATATCAGGCCTACAAAAATGCTGAAAAACATGAAACCGACTTAAATAGCACGGATCTGACCAATGAATCGCGTGTTCTAAATGTCTTGCGAGTGGTCTGCCAACCGATGAGGCAACGCGTAAAAAAACTAATGGGCAAAGCAAAGAGAGATGCGCACGTTGCTGAATTAAAGAAAGCAAAAAACAATCCGAAGCATACTTGGAACATCCTTGTGAACATATTGCCCCACAAGAAACCAAAAAAAGACTTCAAATAATGAGAACCATGCAGAACTAGCAGAATCATTCAATGAGTTTTTTTCCTAACGTTGGAAAGCACACATACAAAGAGGTTATGAACGAACACAACAAAATTTAATCGGTGGTTCACAAAACACCGGTAATGCATAAGCTAACTCGGTTCACAGTTCCATCTCAAAACGACTCATCCACCAAGAATTTGAACACAGAGCCCGGTAAGCAGTTTGGAAATTGTTACGGCTATTTACGCGCTTAAAAATAAAAATTCTTGTGGGAACGAAGGAATAGCATTACAGTATCTAAAGGACAGGTTAGAAATTATTCTGCTGTATCTCCAGCTGCTCATCAACACATCCACTGCAACAAATACCTTCCCTCAAAATTGGAAGCACGACCTAAATCAAAGCTATCCATAAAAGGGGGGAGGTCATCGACCCTTCAAATCATAGACCCATAAGCCTCCTAACAGTAACTTCAAAAATCTTGGAAAAATTATTGCACGTCAACTCCTTGACTCCCTAGAAGAGGCAAACCTAATCAATGACTGTCAGTATGCATACAGACGAAAGACCTCTACTGAAGACGCGCTACTGAAAATCTCCAAACTCGTATACAAAGCTTTAGATGAAAACAGTTTGTCATTGTCATTACTTGTACTGCTGGACCTCTCCAAAGCATTTTGACAGTGTAAATCACGACATTTTGCAGCAAAAATTGTTGCAGCTGAACATCCAAACACCCTGGTTTGAAAGCTATATAAGGTATCGGTTCCAGTTTGTCGTGTTAGATGGGAAGAGAACCTCTTTTCCAAAACCAGTAAATTTCGGGGTGCCACAAGAATCGATTCTCGGACCGGTTCTCTTCCTTCTGTTTATCAATGACATAAACTGTGGAAACCCTCTCGACAATGCCGAATGACATTATACGCAGACGACATTCAATTGCTGTTCGTTAGACCGGCAAACAAATTCGAAAAGCTGAAGGAGGATGCAGAAGCAGCGCTGACCCACATAAATGATTGGTATCCTTCAAATGGGTTGAAAGTTAATACAAGTAAAACAGTGCATTATCCTGGGACCCAAAGCAAATGCACGGGGAGTTCCCGAGAATTTTGCTGTTGATTGTATGGGCGCAATTTTTTTTCTCAACAACAGAGTCAAAAGTCTGGGAGTGTGGCTAAATCCCAATATGACATTTGGACATCATATTGATAAGCTCTGTTCCAAACTGAATGGTACAGTCGTGTTTCTCAGTTAACAAAGAAACAACTCGACTTCAAGTCCAGACTTCTTGTAATCAATGTTCTGATCTTTTCACATCTAAACTACTGCCCTACCAAATGTGGCAAGTGCACAAAAACATTACTCCGACATTCAATGTTGCATAAACTTCACCGCAGAAGTAGCTCACGATGGGAACTTTAGAAAGAGCGATCACGTGACACCAATTCTTAAGAAACTGGGGTGGCTGAACATAAAGAAACGACTGGACCTGAGTGAAGCAAACGAGTTTTTAAAATTCAGAACAAGCTTTCCTGTTCAAACGGTGTTGTGTTGACAACTCAAAAAGCAGCCAATCGACGATCAACGAAGAATGTAAATAATATTGACACAGAGTTCAGGAGAACAGAGATTGAGGTCAAAGCTTTCACTATTTCAGGTCCAAAAAGTTTCAACAAGCTACCAGCTGACATTCAGAATTGCGCAACCGTATCTTTTTTCAAGCAGAAACATATATACCACTCTATTGCTTGCCCGCAGGCAGAGTCAAACAATTGATGACGATTAACACGAAACTGTTAACATAAAACTATATTTTCCAGCTTGCTCAGAGCATCAACACCATCACCCTGTCAACAAAACACAAACATAACCTCACATACTATGTTCCTCTGATCTTTCTTTGTATCTGTGTTCAAGCAAATGGTAACTGCCAACTCAAACACGGCTGCACTGTTGCCGAATCCTGCAATTTCACCTCGGCATGCTCTGTCCCAATTGACTTTCATTATTACTATTAATATTGTTAATCTGATTTCATGTTCATTTTGTTTGATGATCCGCAGTTTAGATCTGTCTGTATCTGTAGATCTGTGTACTTTTATGCATAAATTTCGTCTGAAAAAATAACACCATACTGTTTATGTATGCTTCTATACATATGGATGTATGTATGCACATGTCTGTATATGCATGTATGTATGTATGTATTTGTATGTGCATGTGTATGTATATATATATATATATATATATATATATATATGTATATATGTATATATGTATATATG
>SDVV010005793.1:0-18929 GCA_016164225.1 Gammarus roeselii | reverse complement strand
CTTATAACCTACCCTTACTAATAAGTCAAAATGCTCGTGTTTATTTAAGTAAATGTTGTCCTCAGGATAGTTGACTCTGGCAAAGACGTGTTACGTATCATCTGCGTATTGTTAGATTTCGGGAACTTTGTTAAGCAGTTTTTATATCTAATGAAAAATCCCTTAATCTTTTATTACCCCAACTAAACCGGCTTCCGTATATCACCACCCTCAGCCTTGTCAGTCTCAATGACATCCCAACATTCAATGACTCCTCAAAGAACTCTGTTCATGCATTTCTTTGCACAGTCCCACACGCTCTGCCTCCTTCCTATTCCCTCTATTGACACAGGTCACCATCAACTTCTCCCCTCAGCTGTACCACCACTATTTTTAGCTTATTTTTTCCACCACTCGTAACTCCGCTTCATACACTCCGCCACACGACAAACACCACACACTGTTCATGTACACCTCAGCACCGAATCTCTTAACATATTGCACTATTCTTTAGCATACTCCAGGCCTTGACCTTACATTGTCATATTCCTCATTCAAACTATGCTAGATCTGCTATTTTATATTAGTCACATTGAGTTCACTAATCTTCACTACCTTTCTTCCACCCCCCTTCTTCTGTTCCACTTCCATCTCTGCTACACTCTCAAGTAAATGATCAGACATACCTTTACTCTCTTCCTTTAACACCCGCACATTCAGCAGCCTCCCCACCAGTCTTCACAAAACCAGCACAAAATCCACAAGCACTTTTGCCATCACTCAACTGTTGGCCCCATCAAACCATGGGAATTTGTGCGCATCCTCTTGAAAAATCGACTTCTAGTCACCAACTCTCGCTGTGTGTATGCACCCCTAACATTTTATTTTCACTAATTGTTCAGAACTGATTCGCCCCAACGCCCTTCCAAAGGCCTCACTACTTTGTCTTCAATTCTCGTAGTGCGGGCTCCCCGCATCATTGCATTTTATTGACATCCAAGACTCCAGGTACACCCATTCAGATTATTCCAAGAACTCTCTCTTTCCTTTTCCCTCTTTTCTCTACCCTGTCCAGATGCATACCGGAACGCCCATCATTCTTAACCTAACTGCACCTTCTCCCACATCAATCTGGACGACACTTCCTCCCACTCCGCAATTTTCATTACCAACCGGTCAATCAGTAACAGCGCAACTATACCCACCGTCACGCCCGATTTCCTTCGACTTGACACCAAAATCCCACTCTTCTTGCCACTTCAATTTCTTCTCACTTTGCACAACAGTTTAAAATTGAAAATCAAATTATCATCAACGGAAAACATTTCATTCGAAAATTGCCATGATCAAAGCTCAAAATTCAATTGGGAATGGGTAACCAGTAACCTCGAATGAGATGGACTCCGAAAGAACGTAGTATTCCAGAAGTCGTCTGTTTCCTTGGTACGTCACGGCATCTTCGAGTCTCTCAAGCACCACGTCACCCGCGTTGACGGACGTCAGTTGTATGAGCTGACAAAGGGAAAGAGAGGACGTTGGGGGCATTACAGGGATTATTCATATGGAAAGCATCGTATATGTAGTTTGACGAACTATGCACACGGGTAACATGGGATAGACAATATGATACTATTTCAAACTACATTGTAATGTATTTAAGAACATTCATCTAACATTTAAGCATAAACGCTGTCTAATTGTTAGTTAGTACAGATATTTCACAAAACTTGGTACACACGAGATAGCAGCTCTGCGTATCGAATGGGTAGTTGGTGAAGTCGAACAGGCAGCTTGCCTTGACGGTGACTTGCTGTCGGACTTGCAGTGGGTTGTCAGCTCCTTGGAAGAGGTCATCTGCATGTAAATGGCACTTTTTTACTACATTAAGAACACTGTTGGATCTCAATGCAGAGCTCCGTCAATCTAAAATTCGTCAAATTACAAAAGGTAACTCTGTTGCACGTATTTCATTTATGAACAATTTTTTTTATTAGGCGTTGAGCTGGACCACATTCCGCCTTCCACTTCGATTTTTTTCCTATGCGAATAGCGCAAACTAAAATTGTAGCTACATGTATTGTCCCTGCTTCTTCTTTTCGTTTTTTTTATTGAATGTGAAAGAATATGATCATTTATAAACTAAACTGTGATTATTTAATTTTGATGAAGCAATGTTTGTATTAAACCAGCACTAACGATGTACGAGTTAGCAGCTTCTTACCTTCGGCAACATTGTTCAAGTCGTCGTCCAGTGGAAGTGATTTCTTGACTACTCTGACATCCTTGAATCTTTCTTCAACGTCACACGAGGTGAACTCTGCTCCTTTGAAGTCGGTTACAGGTAGCCAAATGTCAGTGATATTTTTCTCTCCATCGACGCTGAATTTGTTCATATTCGTATAATTTTTTAGGTTTCGAAACATCAGTCGGCTATCAAACCATTGATGGATGACAACGATTTCAACCACGAACTGAAATTCAGTAAATTCTATGGACTTGACCCTAAGGATATTGACTTGTACTTTTACCGGCAGGGGGACATGAACACTTTCCGTTGGCGGCGATATCCTGCTAGAATATACGTTAGGAACAATGACCAGGTCACAGCTCTCCTCATCAGAGCCATCATGGCAGTTAACCTTGTTATTGCACCGGTCCGCCATAGAGATGCACGTCCCGTCGTTACACGTGAATTCGTCACTGGTACAAATCGTCAGCTTCAACTGCACAGATTTCTGGTCGCATATATCGTTTATGATGACCCAATTTTTAAGACCTGTTGGATAGACATCTTTTGCACTTATCTTGACTAGTCCTTTGACATCAGGTATGTCGTATCGAAAAAGTTCCCAAACACCGGATTCTGGGGACTTGCCGGCCGGTACAAATCTAATGGCCGAGTAGTATTCACCAATGTAAAGCAATTCATCGTTCTCACTCGTTACGAAATATTTCCTATCAAATCTGGACTTTCCACAGAGTCCTCTCACGGTCATCATTGTCGGTTTTGCAAAGTGGCACAATGAACACCGACTAGAATTGCAAAGCAGGGTTTGCCAAGAGGCGAACCACGTGGGTACATCATCCGGACTACCGTTAAACGTGACGCACGTGTCTGACGTGCCAGCATAGCTGATCCTTGACTTCAGGATGTTACTGTAATTCACCTCTTGATGGGTATTGTAAGTGACTAACTGCTTGGAGAGATATTTGTACTGAATGCCTAGCCAAAGGAAATCTGTAAATCCCAGGTTACACCTGTTTGCGTAAGATTTAGAGAAATTGAAAAGTTTTTGATTTTCGACTTCATTGAATGGAATCTTCAATGACCCTCCCAAACCATGACATAAATTAACAGTTTCCTGAAATGTTCTCAGTTCGGGGAAGATGAGATCATATGAGGCATCAATATTGCATAAAGATTCATCAACTTCAATTTCATCAACAGATACATTGACATTATGAAATGAACTAGTCACGTTTGACAGTTCCAAAACAGGTTGTAGCAAAGATTTAAAACTCAAGCATTTTGAATAAAGCTCCATGTTGTTTGAATTCAGTACGCCTTGATAGATTCGTAAATCGGCGATGTAGCCGACAATGCTCTGGTACTTATTGAAACCTCCCATCACTTTGTCTTGCTCCTGTCCAATCAAGAGACTGCCTCCGGCTCGAACTTTACCAGAGAATGGTTTTTTCTTGGTTTCAAAGTATCCAGAATAATTTCTTCCATTTACCCAGAATTCAAAGGTATTTTGGAGCAGCTTGATAGCAAAGCACACAGACAACCAGTGGTTGAAAGAATTCTCGAAAGGAATTTGGATTTTAACTTCTTCGCTGCAGCAGTGGAACTCATACAATTGTAGTGGGTGATGAACATCTGTAACAATGCATAATACATGTAAGAGGCTGCAGCATTGGAACTGATACAATTGTAGTGAGTGATGAACGTATGGAACAATGCATAATACATGTAAGAGGTTGCAGCATTGGAACTAATACAATTGTAGTGGGTGATGAACATCTGTTACAATACATAATACATGTAAGTGGTTGCAGCATTGGAACTGATACAATTGTAGTGGGTGATGAACATCTGGAACAATGCATAATACATGTAAGAGGTTGCAGCATTGGAACTGATACAATTGTAGTATGTGATGAACATCTGTAACAATACATAATACATGTAAGAGGTCGCACTGTGAAACATTTTACGCCTAAACCATATAAATATATTTTCTCCTGTCAAACATCTCAGCTCTGGTTACATTTCAAACACATATACAAATACTATGCGAAAATTCAAGAATGGATTTGTATGTTATAAATTCCTTAGAATAATTAAATTCGTTCATCCGTTTCCAAGTGAAACCTTTATAACGATTAAAAACATGAAGCGAGATATTGTTAAAGGGCTTCCTTAGAATATATTTTTATATCCTCATTCAATTTAGAGACGTATTAAAATTTTTAATGACCTGCACATTTCTATAGAATTTCAACTGTTTTGGAGTGCTTTCGTTAATGGTATGACGTTAAATCACGTATCACATTTGTGCCACCAGCAATACGAGGAAGAAAACAAGTCCAATTGAGTAACTTGCGTTCAGATGGCACTGTGCCATTCTCAGTAAATAAATAATATTTCGCACCTTCATTCGTATGGGAGGAGTCACAAGGATAGCAAAACCCCGTTGATGAGTAACGAATTAAATTGTTATCTCTCTTCTATGAACGCTGTGCTGGGATGTCATTCCTCTGTGAGGTCGTGTTTGTAATTATTGGTCACATTGCTTGTTAAGAAAAACAAATCATGATACTCTTTTCTCAAAATGACAATTCGAGCGATCAAAATATGGAGGTGGAAAATATAAGAAAAAGTCATTTACATGTAAATAGACACATTTAAATGCTTTTGTTTACATGTAAGTTCCGAACAAGGACTTTGAGGAAGTGCTCAAGGAGATTATATTTATACAGATTTTTTATATGTCCTCTTTGGCGAATAGGACAATATCATTTTCTCATCCCATGAGAGTATCTTGGTGGGGGAATTCAACCAGCCGGATATCAATTGGACAACACTGGAAGGTGAATTACGGGGTTGCAGTTTGATACGAATCGTCAATAATGACAACCTAAACAGTACGTGGAAGAATCAAACAGAGGGGCAACCATCTTGGACCTTGTTTTATCGACTGAAGAACAATTAGTTGAAGTGGTAACAGTTAAAGAACATATAAGTGATCACCATTCTATTAAAATCTAAATCACAGAGGAACGAACAATCAGGAGATCAGCAAAGTATAACTACAATTAGCGAAGAGTGAATTTTTACGGCTTGAAGGAAGAAATCACAAACATAGACTTCGGGCACCAATTCGATGGCAGGATCGCTGATGAATGCTTTGCAAGCGATACATCCCCGGGAGAAAAGTGTACATAAACAATCCCTTTTGGTTAATAATGAAGTTGAAGAAGCAATTGCCCGGCGACAGACATTGCAGCAAACCCACAAAACTAATCCGGGACATGAGTCAGAAGTTGTGCATGAGCCGGCTGGTAGAAGAGAGAAGGGAGTGGTCAGAAGTGCGAAGAGAAACAAGGAAAACAATGTTGCTAAGTCAGTCAAGAGGGATCCTAAAGGGTTCTATGCATATATGAATGAGAGACGTGTTGTTCGTGATCGAATTGCTCCCTGCGAAATAGTGCCGCCGATCTAAAATAATCCGATGCAGACGTGTCTATGATAATCAACGAATACTTTGCAGTCATCTTCACAGATGAGAATATGAATAATACACTATAAGTCAAACTGTCTAAAGGAGTGCATCTGATGGAAAATATTCACTTACCCATAATGAAGTAGAGAAACAACTCAACAAATTAGATGTTTCCAAATCAGCAGGACCAGATGATCTACATCCGAGAATATTACGGAGCCTCCCCGATAACTTAAGTAGTCCACTGACGGAGGTCTTTAACAGGTCTGTGACTACTGGAATTATTCCAGAAGATTTTAAAACGGCAAAAATTACAGCCATATTCAAGAAGGGTAGTAAATAAGAGCCAGGAAACTATATACCAATCAGTCTCTCATCGGTGGTCGGAAAAAGCTTTGAAAGATTGATAAAAAACAAGTATTACATATCACTTTGACAGATACAACCTCGTCAAGGAAACCCAGCACGGCTTCAAATGCAAACTCACCTGCCTGTCGAATCTACTGATTTTTTTCGACAAATCAAATACAAAATCAAAACTGTTGACCTTACTTATTTTGACTTTCAGAAAGCGTTTAATAAGGTCCCCGATGAACGCCTACTGAAAAAAGCGGAGGAGCTTGGCATAACTGGAAACTTTGAAAGGCTGCTCCAAAATTGGCTCACAGGCCGCAAGTAGCGGGTCTGTGTCGCCCTAGGAAAAAGTCAGTGGGTTGCGGTAACATCAGGAGTATTCCATGGTAGTGTTCTTGGGCCCCTTCTCTTTATAATCTGTATAAATGACCGAGACACCGACATCGTTAGCAAGTTATCAATATTTCTTGACGACATTAAACTCTGCCACAAAGCGGACTGTTAGCAAGATTGCATAATCATCCAAAGGATTCTCGATAAGCTAATGGACTGGTCTGATAAGTGGCAAGTGAACTTTAACATTGAAAAATGCACTGGTATGCACATTGAATCACAAAATCAAACTTCTGTTCACGTGATGGCAGACTAACAACGAGACCTTGTAATATTCATCACCTAAGATCTCAAGTGGAAAAATCAAGTGGAAGCTGATTTCAAGAAAGGCAGTAGAGTCCTTGGCTTTATATTCAGAAACTTCCACTACAAGTCAAGGGACATCGTGCTTTCGTTATAATTTTCACTCGTCAGGCTTCAAATGGAATTTGTAGTGCAATTTTGCTTTCTCACCTAGAAGGGGATATTAAAAAAATGGAACGTGTTCAGCACCGACCAGCAAAAATAATTTCGGAGCTAAGAAATACGACATTGGTAAAGACTCGACGAACTTTGACTGATATCAATTGAAAGTAGGCTATTAAGAAATCAATTAAGATAAACTTTACAATGCCTAAATGGATTTATTGGAGCTAGCCCTGAGGGCCTCTTTGACCGAGATTATAACCCAAGGAACAGAAATAGTAGTCAAAAACGGCAGCTAAACCATTCAGAGCATCAGTGACCGAGAACTTCTTTCAAACTAGAATACCAAAAATTTGGAACTGTCTACTACATGATGTGGTTAACAGCAGTTACCTAAACACCTGTAAAAAACGGCCTCGACCATCACTGGGAGACTAATCCACCCCTTACTAAGAAAGTGTGATGCTAGGACTATTACCGCCAAGGTGGCAACAGCCTCCTTTAGAGCCATCAGCATCCGGCAGCCCATGAACGATGGGCACCTCATCTAGGCTGGGCTAGTTGTACTGTAAATTCATAATTGGAGTAATGCTAGAATGAACTCTTCAGCCCGTTCCAAGCCTACTACTGTTACTACAAAAATTGCGCCAACGTGGCATGCTTTCGATAATAAGACTCGGAGGGCATGCAACCATGAATTGGACAAAACAGCTCGTCATCAACAACATTCGTCACGTGAATGTGTAGCCACGTTCTATACCTATGAACGACCTCTTTAGGATATTAGTTTTAAGTTATTTAAAGAGTGACAATTCATAATCTATGACCATTCGATAAGCTTGATTTCATACACACTACCTAAAAATGTAGCCTCCCATCATCGACGCCTCTACGGCGATTGTATTTGAATGTTTGCTTGTCTTACAAATTATGACTTATTGATAAAGACTTTTAGCAAGTTTGTGCCGGTATATACATGCATGACTTCTAGAATGAAAATTATGTATCGAGAATCTTATTTACGTTATTTTTAGTAGTTCATACGTGACTTACGGACTAGCATTTCATTGTCGAAGTCTTCCTTGGCGTAGGATACGATGGGGTATATATCTCTGCCCTGCTTCACAAACAGCCGGAAACACACGGTGACCTCCTCCAGATCATTAAGCACATCAGGCCCAACGTAGTGCAGGTAACTATCAATGGTGGCCCTCCTGTCTTGCTGGAAGGACAAGCGAGGGGCTGGAAAGAGAGATTTTTTTTAACGGTACCGAAAATAACTGGAGAGGAAAATCATCATATTAAACAAATGGGTAACAAATATTCGTACCATGTGTGACTGCATGGGGGTTAAAAATTATTTCCGGCATCCGAATAACTGCTATTTCAAGCAGGAAAATCCGGAGGTAAACTGACAAAACTTATCGGAAAAGAATAAGGTGAATTCTGCCATAATATAATTTCTTCCATCACACTAGAGGGGGGGGGGGGAGGGGGTCAAAATAAGTCGTCCTGAATAAAGTTCAATTTGTTGAACCTCTGTTAACGTGAGTTCAATATATTTTCATGTTGCACCGATGTCCCCTTGTCACAAATGATTGAGAATTATGACAATTGCCGTACGTGTGACGATGATCCAAACATAGATGACTGACCTTGATTATAAACAACGTGACCGTACTAGAAAGAGGGCGTACCAGGGCTTACACCAGGCTGCTACAACGACCCATCAGACGTTTCAGGTCATGAAAACTGTGAAGGCTGTGACACACAAAAACTGTGAAGGCCGTGACGCACCAGGCCGTCTCCGCAGGCATCGCCATGGGTATGCATACTCTCTTTTAAAGACAGTGGGATAACCTTTTCCGAACGGTTAATATTAAATACGCTGCATCATGGCTTCGAAGAAGCCCAATTCCTCTAGCAAATACAGGATTAATTTAAATCACTTGGAAATATCGCTGGTAGCGAGAGGTTATCTTATTAACTGTACGGGAGAACATTCAAGAATTCAGGTGATGCTTGCTAAGACGAATGATCTCACCGCGGCAGTCGCCAGCAATCCAACATATTCTCGTCTGAACTTCAAGAGGCGTATACTATTAAGTGGCCGAAGCTAGCTTCCCTGCAGCGTTAGTTGATGAGCAGCATGCGAAGCACCATTTCTTAGTTTACTATGAGTTTAATCAAAGAGCTATAAAGTCCACGCGTCCCTCTCGACGTCAATTGCAACAGATTGGTCTGAATATTTGTGTTGCCACTCAAACGTCACTTGTCTGTGTAACAAATCGAGAAAAGTGACTGTAGTTCGTACAGCCACGCAAAGATTGGATTACAATAGTGGAAGCGAGACAAGATTTACCCTAACCCAGTGGGATGGACCCGTCGGAGTGAGACGAGTATTGCCCGAGGCCAAGGATCTTTGTCCCCAAGGTGCGGGCATTTGGGGCTGCTGTGCGGGGCCGGGTCTTTGTTTTCAACCTAGTGCAGAGACCAGATGAAATCCAATGCTTATTTGAGCATTATGGGTGATCACGTTCACCATTCAATTCCATGTATCAGAAACAACAATACTTGGATTTATCGTGATTATGTTGCCCATTTTTGGTTAAACCAACGCAATGGATCATTCCATCAAACGTAGCGGTCTTCACAGTCACAAGTTTTGAGTCCTATTGATAATTTGTTTGAGAAGTTTGAATGGACGCTTCAAGTCTCGACATTGCCTCTGCCGTCCGATTTAGAGAATCTGCGAAACATATTGCTGAAAACAAATGGCAGAATGACATATCATCCCGGTCGAGTGGACGATGTTCTTAGAGCAAACAGCTGTCCAGTGAAATATAAAGTATCATGACATTATTTTGGAAACAGGGATATTTCATACTAGCATCTCCTAAATATAGCATACATGGAATACATTAGGGATATAAAAGTACACCAATAGATGGTGGTCGTTAGAGATGGTATGCACAAAACCGGGTATAATAACGACAAGATTGCATGTGTGTAGAAGTGCCTTAGACTTCTATATCTTGTATTATGTTCCACTAGTTCTATTGAGCCTGTCTACCCATTTGGATACTCATTCTTCCTTATGCATATTCAGGACAATTTTGTGATTGGGGACACGGGGAAATGTAATTAGTTGCTGTTTTTTGTTGCATTTCTGTTGGTTGTACGATATTTGCTCAAACACTGATTGTATAGTTTTGGTAGGAGATAAGAGACTTCCAAGCGCGATTCAAGGGCCTGGTAACAAGAACGGTGCACTCAAACTGACCAGGAAGCGAAGCAGGGGCAACCTTGACTTGCACGAATTTTCATGACATTTTTTGTCATTCAATACGGGTAATTAACAATTGCATGTCTCCCATGTCGTTGTCTCGATGAAAAGCAGAACCCGTCATCAACTACAAAAAACTACATAAAATGTCCAAATAAATATTATTACTTATTTCTAACTTAAAAAGTTGTTAATTGTTTTTTATTTGGTTCAAACATGACCTAATAACAATATGTCGTTTCAGTTATCTTCTCTATTGCACTTCACTCGTGTCAGAGTGAATACGTCTCTGCCTTGTGCACGTTCTATCGCGATAGGTTGGGATACTTCTCTGCCTTGTTCACGCTCTATCGCGATAGGTTGGAATACTTCTCTGCCTTGTTGACGTTCTATCGCGATAGGTTGGAATACTTTTCTGCCTTGTTTACGTGCCATCGCGGTAGGTTGGAATGTTAGAAGATAAATCACGTTTTTAGACGTTCACATGAACGACAAATTTAGGTGATTGAATTCATTAAACGGTCACAAAAGACGGCTATAATTGTAGCTGCTCATGATGTACATCCCAAAGACGGCTATAATTTTATCTGCTCCTAGTAAATTTTCACTGTTCCCTTTACCGAATTTTACTGTTCCCTTTTACGTTTTACTGACCATATTGTGTTAATCTTTGTGGTTGTGAAGTGTAAAACTTTCGTTCAGTGTTAAATTATATTTCAAAGTATTGAAACTAGTGTCCTAATTTATTAAATATAATAAGTGTGCGCGTACGGAAAGTAATTGTAGAGGATCCTTGACGACGTCTGAGGATGCCTCCTACTCTGGCAGACTGCTCGGCCTGCTTTGTCAAGACGAGCAAACACGTCTTCAGGGACCTCAAGGAGCAGGACGTGGGGAACCTCGTCTTCCGATTCTGCGAGATCGACGGTAGTATCGACCAGGTCCTGGAGACCTTCCAGGGTCTGAGGAGGAGGGACGACGATGACGACGGCGGAGAGGACGGGATCCTTTCGGCGAAGGTCTTTGTCTTCGAAGAGCAGCTTCGCACTGTCGTCAGTGAGTACGTAAAGAGACGAGAGGAGATCGGCAGGATCTACGAGTCCGTAGCGGAGGTGAGAGCCGAGGCACGTAAGGTCCACGAGGACCTTGTTAGTAAGCGTGATCTAGTGAATTTTGATGCTGACCTGATTAGAAACTTACGTGTCGATATGGAGAAGGCTTGTAAGGGCCTGGCGGAACAGAAGAAGAAGCTAGTAAAAGTCAATAAGTTAGTTGGATGATAAGGCATCCCGGGTGAGGATTGACCAAAGGAACCCAGTTCGATCGCGGGGGAGTCTTGGTGGTCATGCTCTAACTTCCTACCGTGACGTCCTGGGTGAAAATCGGCAACGGCTGCACATATCCACCCCTAAACCCATATCAGGGCTGCCGGTGCTGGATGTGAGCTCGCAACTCGCTTCCACCTCTAAACCCAAGCCCGAAGTACCTATTTCATGTCAGGTCAAGAGGTCATCGGCTGCCCGGAAACTGAAAACCCGGACTAAGCCGATGCCTCGTACCAAGACATCCGCGGATCGAAACCGCACCCGACCTCGACGGGGCGGCGCAGATTCGGATGGATTTCGGCAGGTCCATAACCGGTTCATCTTCATGAACCGGCCCGCGTTTGTGATGCCAATGCGGAACACTTTTGAGAGGTCACCGACCTGGACGACGAAATTGAGACACTTTTCCTAGGTGACTCTATCGTCCGACACCAGGCGGGTTATTTGCAAACCCGGTGTCACGATTGACAAGCTCAGAGGTGCCCTTGCAAAGGTTGAAGTTTCCAGTCGGGATACACTCATAATCTGCCATATAGGCACCAATAATCTTAAAAAGACAAGGTCGGAAGATCTGCTAGCCAAGTATAGGCAGCTGATATGTAGCCTCAAGGCAAAAACGGATCAAGGAGCCATCACATCCATCTCACCACGAATGAATGATGATGAGCTGTATAGCAAGTTAATATCTACAAATCGAGCCCTCGAAACCATTTGCAAGAGCAATGGAGTATCCTTTATCAACTTGTTTGATGATTTTTGAAGAGGCCCGATCTTTTCCTAAGAGACGGCCTACACCTGAATGATATAGGAAATGCCCGACATGGCAGACTACTCCAATTAAGCGATACTGAATACTTTGCCCAAAAGTTAGGGGTTGAGCGTGCTTTAAACGGACTAGTTTTGGCCGCAGGAAACCATACCTAGAGGGACCTATGCCCGCAGCAAATTACTCGACGGGAGCGATGACCAATTGGTCGCTCCAGGAGGAAGATACTGCGGGCATAGTAGATGCGTTACAGGCTCACAAGAAGATAATTCTAAGGAAAGTCAAGATCCTGTTCCACAACCGCCAGGTCGTGACCCCCTCAATGATGAAGAAGTCGAATACCAAGACACGTACCGTCTGGTCTTCTTCTGTAACGCGTAGTCCTATGCCCCTAAGTTTGACGAACTGAGGGGACTGGCGACCCTTTACTCGTTTGATATCCATAATAGAAACCTGGCAGCAGAGATAATGCTACCAGGCCACAACATGTTCAGTGTGGACAAAACCACCCCTAGTAAACGAGTGGGCGGGTCCGTGCTATACATAAAGGCGACACTGCATCCATTTCTTAGAGCAAAGTTCGTAAATCTCTCTTATATTGACTGTGTGAGCCTAACTTCACAGGCCCCCGGCAATAAACTAACGGAGTTTATCGTCGATAATGGCACGACCCAGTATGTTCGTGAACCAACCCGAGGGAACAACATACTGGACCTAGTCATGTCAACTGACGAGCGCTTGGTCGGCGACATACTAGTTAGCAACAAACTAGGAGGTGCTGACCACAACACGGTGGAATTCACCATCAAAGTGCCCCATCCAGCCCCTAGGGAGCTATACGCCGCCCCAATTTCGCGCGACCAGACTTCCAGGGGATGAGAGAACAACAAAGTGCGGTAGACGTTTGATGCCGTATCCTCAATGAGTGAGTTCGTGAGGCCAGCGAACGATGTATACCCTTGGGGACAATTGGTCCCGCTCAAAGGATCAGGCCTTCTTGGTGGAACGTTGAAGTTGCAAGAGCCTCAAATCGTCGCAATCAACTAAAAGCGCAACGAATCAGGGACAACAATTGGCGGACTTCCTGACCTACATCTTCAACTTATCGATGACAAGGGGCGAGGTCCCCGAAGATTGGAGAGTTGCCAATGTCACGGCAATCTTCAAGAAAGTTGACCGACAATCGCCCAGCAACTATCGAACGATCAGCTTGACGTTGATCGTGTGCAATACCATCGAGCGATTGATACGAAATCATCTCGTCGATCATCTGGAAGACAACGGACTCGTTAATGAAACTCAACACGGCTTCCGCCGTAAGCAGAGTTGTTTGACGAATCTACTCGACTTTTTCAATGAGGTGATCAACGTGTACGACCGCCGTAAAGCAGTGGTTGTCATCTACCTAGACTTCGAAAAAGTCTCCGAGCTCGGCATCAGTAACAACGTACTTCGATGGCTGTTTGTCTGGTTAACAGCACGCAAGCAAGGGGTCAGCATCGGCCAGGCCTTGTCCGAGTGGGACCCTGTTACCTCTGGGGTGCGTCAAGGCAGTGTCCTGGGTCTTATCCTCTTCCTCATTTACTTAAGCGGCATGGATGCGGGGCTCTTGTCCAAAGTATCGAAATGTGCCGACGACACGAAGCTCTGCAATGCAGCATGGAAGGAGAGAGACAGAGTTGAGACTCAACAAGATCTCGAAAACTCGTCTAATGGTCGGAAGCGTGGCAGGTGCCCTTCAATGATTAGAAAATGTACAGTTATGGACATGGTGTGTCGCAATGCTAACTTCCACCACACGATGGCAGGAAGCGATCCTGCAACTGCTGACCAGCAGTGAGACTTGGGCATCCTAATCTCGAAAGATTTAAAATGGAACGCGCAGTTTGAAGAAAGTTACAAGATAGCTAATCGTAGCCTTGGCTACATCTCCCGTAACTCCCTCTGCAAAACGAATGACATTGTATTGCCGTTGTACACGTCCCTCGTCCGTCCCGACCTCGAGCATGCAGTCCAATTCTGGTCTCCACACATGAAGGGGGAACAAATCCAGTATCGTGCTACTAAGCTCATCCCGCAGCTACACCACCACAGCTACGAGGATAGGCTGAAAGAGCTTGGCCTTATCACCCTCGAGCAACGAAGACTGAGGGGCCAGCTCATTCGAACCTTCAAAAACCTGAACGGATTCAACAAAGTGAGCCCTGTCGGCCTCTTCAACAGGGACCACAACATTCGTACCCGCAACAACGGAGCGAAACTTGTAGAAAAACATTTTGCTACGACTATAGCACATCACTTTTCCCGATCGCAATCTCGCGGGTTTGGAACAACTTACCAGCCGCGATATTTGGCTCTGAAATCGCGAATGCGTTTAAAAACGCGCTCGACAAGCACTGGGATACGTGATTCGTTAACCTGAGAACGACATGACTTTCCCAGGAGCTGTCGAGCTTATAATTATAATTATAATGATATAGGGAACGACCACGACACGGCTCTCTCCACTATTCAAATTATTACTAATAATTTCATTACTAGTAACAATAACCACATCGTCGCTGGCAATGGTAATTTCTAATGATTACTCATAATTCCATTTTAAGTAACAATATAATGAATATTATTGCTGACCAACTCGACTCAAGCGACTGAAAACCTCCATATCGAACTGAACAAATCTACTATTAACATTGCAAGTACAGAAAGACTGATAATAATGCATTGAAAATACAGACAAACTGATAATATTAAATTGCAAGTACATCCAGACTGATAATACTGCATCTCGGTACGATTCCTACCGGAATACACCGGGTGAGGGTGTTACGGCAACTCGCATCCGCCCTTAAACCCATGTCAGAGCCACCGGTACTGGGTGTGAGCTCGTAACGGTACTCGCAATCACCCATCCCACTAGCCTACGAGGCCATCTGCTGTCCTAACGGGCAAGCAGATGCAGAGACTATGGTATCCTGAAAATCGACACCGATTAAGAGGAGAGGTTGCTCAACTTGATGCGGCGGTGAAGACTTAGAGGGATACCATATATTTTTACTCTTTATTTTTATTATTCTTATGTGGTATGGTGGCAGCAGTCACCACCACATCCCATGATACACGAAAATCGGACCTGCATCATGAGGAAAGCTTAGCTCAACTCAACGATACGGCATAGATTCTCACAGGTATCATCCATTGTTGAGGAAATGAGTATCTTCCTACGGAGAAACCTTGCCGATACGATGGCATTTTCCTTTTTACTTTTTAACCTTCCCTGTCAGGAGAGAAAAGAAAGAAAAAATGGGGATCTGGTAGACAATTACGAACTAGTGAGAGTGAAGTCTGCTGGCGACACAGTGGCCCTGCCGATGAGCTGCTACAGCGGCCCACCCCAACACCCCATGATATACGAAAGTCGAACCCTCACCAGGAGGACAGCTTTGCTCAACTCTACGGTTCGACGTAGGTTCGACAGATATCATCCATTATTGAGGCAATGAGTATCTTCCTACGGAGGAACCTTGCCGACACGATGGTATTTTTCTTTTCACTTTGCCATCCTCCCTGTGGGATAGAAAAGAACGAAGAAAAACGGGTAAAGATATATAAATAGATAGATGCGGACCAGTGGAGCTTGCCAATGATCCGCAACAACGATTCGCCCACACATCCCATGCTATGCGGAAATCAAACTGCGCCAGGAGGAGAGCGTTGCTTAATTCTACGGTACGACGTAGATTCGACAAACTTGTGCGGGTGAAGTCCGCCGGCGACCCAGCGACGCTCACCGATGAGCCGCAACGGCAGCTCACCCCCACACCCCATGATATGCAAAAATCAAACCCGCACCAGGAGAGCTTGCTCAACTATTTGGTGCAACGTAGATTCGACAGATATCATCCATTGTTGAGGCAATGAGTATCTTACCACGGAGAGACCTTGCCGACACGATGGTATTTTTCTTCCTACTTTTGTACCCTCCCTGTCGGGAGAGAAAAGAAGGGCGAGAAATATGGATAACATCCAACTGTTAAATCAGTGAGTGTCACTATGGTAGGACACTGTCGACACGATGCCACTCTCTTTTTCTTCTCTTATTCTCTTCGTGTCAGAAGAGAAGAAGGAAAAAGAAAAGGACAGATATTATCAGAAAACTGCTTCCCTTTGGTGGCAATGACGGTTACCTTGAGATGCCCTTTTGACATCTCACCGTGTAACATTCCTAATATCTAGGAGATACCCTTCTGGTAACTCACTCTGAAATAAATAATGAAATATATTGCAGATGCCCTCCGGCATCTCACTTTGAAAGTTTTTCCCTTATACAAAAGTGAATGAACTAATCTTCTCTTTCACTTGTAGCACAGACTCGGGCGAGACCTAGTGCATCAGGGAGAGGAGAGACGTAAATGTGCCAAACCTTTTCTCCACAAATGCTATAAGTTTTTTCAAATTTTAAATACCGGTTTGCCCTTTTTGGACTAAAACTTTGCGATAACTGTTTTGAAAAAAAAAGTTGTTGATTTTTTAGACTAACTCGATGTTTGAGCCAATCTAAAAATTTGAATATTGGTTCTTGCCTTTTCTGGATTAACATCTTGCAGTAATTCTCTAGTACCTGCTGACTGAACTCGATTCAACATAATCTCATAACGTAAATTTTCGTGCCTCCTTGGACCAAAACATGCAATAATACCCGTTTTTCAAAGTTTAAAATACTCGTGTTTCTTTTGACTAAACTCAGGAGATGCCATGATAAACTCTTTTCCCAGGAGATGTCACTCCGACGTCTCGCCTTAAAGTGCGACAGCCCTCAAGGAACCACTTGCGTACAGAAGACTTAATCTCCTGAGCACATGGGGGGAGGCCAACTACCCAGGCAACTGGGTGTGGTGCTCTCCTAAATGTGCACATGCTTGTCGAAATTTAATTCCCATATGTTCCTTTGGAAGTAGACTCAATACCTAGCTGGAGTCCGTCTGACCCAACCTCTGGGGCAAGCCGATAGGCATGCGCTCGAGGAATAATATGAGTCCGCTGAGCGTATGGGCTTGTTCGTCTCAGCTCGAACATCTGAGTTGTGACCGCCTGAAGTCTAAATACTTTGCTTCCCATCATGTTCGCCCCGTTCCTGAATTGTCCTTCTGACACTCGACCCTTTCTTCTCCGGGGCTAGTACTAGTATGGTGATGATGGTAGTTGTGGTTTTTCTCCTTTCTATCCTTACAACCTCATTTTTCTCTAATCTAATCTAATCTAGAAATTGGTAACATGCACGACTGGTCCTAAGAAGTTGCTCGTGTGGAGCGAGTATACTGGAATAGGAAAATGTAAATATTTTAGTCGAAAATTCATTGATCCAATTCTAAAATGCTTATCAAATGGTATCATATTTATTAATAGTAGAGCATTAGGGTTTAGTACGCTCTTTTACTGACCTTTGTAGAGCTGGGCCACCTGACTGTAGAAAAACAGGACAACGAGCGCCCTTGGGAAGACAGTTGGCACACTCAACCCCAACATAGCCATTCCTGCTGCCGTCACGCCGCTCTATGTGGTCATTGGTCTTGGATGTTTCTTGACGATCGATTGCTGCAGACTCTGACCGTTGTTTGTTGTGCAGGCAGGGCCTGTGTTCAAAAAGTTGATTTGACGTTAGTTCCTGGATTCGAAAAAATATACGAATAAGTTCTTATACGAATAAGTACAGCAATATCATTTTTATTTCAATTTTGAGAGCTTTGAAAAATAGTATTTCAGCGTGCAATATACCGCGGCTGGTAAGTTGTTCCAAGCCCGCGAGATTGCGATCGTGAAAAAATGTGATGCGTTATAGTCGAAGCGGAACGTTTTTCCACAAGTTTCGCCCCGTTGTTTCGGGTACGAATGTTGTGGTCCCTGTCGAAGAGGACAACAGGGCTCACGTTGTTGAATCCCTTCAGGTATTTGAAGGTTTCAATGAGCTGGCCCCTCAGCCTTCGTTGCTCGAGGGTGATGAGGTCAAGTTCTTTCAGCCTATCCTCGTAGCTGTGGTGGTGTAGCTGCGGGATGAGCTTAGTAGCACGATGCTGGAGTATAATAGGATAAATTTATTCATTGAATATTTTGATGACATCAATAAAATTGTACAGGTATAAAATATGTCGGTGAAAGTATGGCAAAAACTCCATACCCAACATTGAGATAACACAGGTTACTTATTTGGAATTAAGCGAATACCGTCTCTCGAGATATGGAGTGTGGCATCACAAATTGGTAAATTCAAAATGTAAAAACATGATCGTTGTTAAATCTTTACTGCCACTGGCTCACCATTTCTAACATATTAAATTTATTATTTATTATTCTGCTATAATGATTCTACCTTCAATTAAAGCAACTTAAGCACTCGGAATGGCATATTCAATCAGATTTCAGCCAATCAATGAGACTTCATTGAGATGGAGCTCTGTCCTTTGGTACCAACACCTCCCAGACACCAGCCATGCACCATGCACAATAGTCATCCTCATGACCTGTCCTTCTAATCAGGAAATATTTATACTGTCAATATTTATATCAAAGTTTATATGTCTAATATATGCAGTTGCTAGTAATTTCAATAAACCGTGAAATAAATTGATTAGGTATGAATATATGAATAAATAAAACTGAACATTAGGAAAATTATATATATATACCTATATATGTAT
>SDVV010005792.1:0-18930 GCA_016164225.1 Gammarus roeselii | reverse complement strand
CAGCACAAAATCCATCAGTGCTCTTTCCACCATTGCACCATGGGCCATCCTTACCCATGTGTACTTGTGAATATTTCGCTTCCTGAACAAACTGTTCCCGACCACCAACTCCTGCTCCATACACAGACCTATCAGGTTTTCTCCACTCTCATTTCTACCGGGATCGTCATACCGGATTATTCATATGATACGTTAATAGGTTATGTATTTAATTAGGTTTTTCTATGTTAATTGGTTATATAAATAGAACGTTTACACACTCCCTTTGGTATTCGCCTTTTAATGCTGGGCATACTGTATTGCAATTTCGTTGCATGTCATGTTACATATATGCATTTTTAATGATTGTCCTCTGAATGTTGACGATATTGACAACATACATTTATAAGATAATTTTTATTGATAATAAATTTAACAGTTACATAATAATTTACGATCAGTATTAAACGTTAAAACCGTTGGACGCGCTTTGGCATATATGGTAAGTTTGCTATTACCTGTTATTTGAATTGTATTTTTCCATTTATGTTTGCTATGTTCGAGTGTATGTATCATTATTTATTTACGTCTGGATTATAATTTTATATATTTATCTGTATAGATATGTTTGTATTCTTATCTAGTTGGGGTATAATTGGCTCATTCGGAAGTTGGTTGGACGCTTGGTACTAGTCTGATATTAAATTTAGGGTAATATTCTGTGTATTTTCCAGTCGTTTGTTACATATGTATATAATATCCATAGGTAATTGGCGAGTTGATGTTTATATTTTGGGTTGATGCAGCAGCTTTGTTACGCGAATCTATCTACCCCATAACGCATTATCCAAGTTTGAACCAGATACATCGGTGTTCCATTGACGCGGTGTTCCAATAGCGAAAGTACCTGAACAATATGGATTTTTATAAGGTATTATATTGTGTTATGCATACGCAGTAATGGTCGGTTGATATATATTGAATTGTTATGTTTTTCGGAATTTTGAATAGTTATCTCTTACATGTATATGATTTTTCTTTTATATTTTAAGTTTGCATCGTCCATTTTGTACACTATTTTAGTCATATTTGGTCGGGTATTGCATCATTTTGGTATTTTATATGTATATATAACATTCTGTTACGATTAAGCCGTGGTTACTTTAGTTAAAGATATGGTAATTTAACATTTTTTTTTGGACTTGATGGGCGAGTGATTTCATCAGATTTTGTATATACTACAGCGTGTTCGTGTGGAAATATTCCACATCATTTACTATAGGTGGTATCTTATTCAGGTCAGTTGCTTGGTTGGTTATATGTTTTTTTCTTCGTTCGTCACTGCTTGTAATGTATGTTCTGTGAATGGTAGAGAATTGATGTTCATGCTTTGTTATAACTCGAGAGTTTTAGTATGTGTCTTTCAGTTTTGTATGTTCTCTGTACAGTTTACATCTTCGATGCAAGGTATCGGGTATTTTATACAATATCGGAATATTACGTTTGTATCTACAATGTAGAAAATTATTCCAGGTATAATTTAGTTACATGTTGTACATTTTAGTGTTTTATATATCTTCTTACATCCTGGTGAAATGTTTGAAGTGGTTATTATAGATAAAGAAGAGTCCTTTTGTTACAAACTCAGTCTTGCTGTTAGGTTATTGTTTGTTTATTACAGAGCCATTCTTCAATGTTTAGGATGAGTTAGAGGTGTCCCATAGGCAAAAGTCCGTAGTGTTTATACATATTTGTGTAAGTAGACCGATTTACTATGCTGGATACCATAATGTATTACATTTCTAACGTGAATTAGAGCTGAGTAGAGAATTTTATTTGGCTATTTTTTTATAGTTGTTGTTGTTGCCACGAAAATCATAGGAATGTATGTTTAAGAGGTGTAGGTACGTGCTGCATCTATGTGGAATTTTTGTTATTGAACCCTAGCAGGTGTAAAGTTTAATGTTTTAGAAGACGATTTACTGGACGGAGGGGTTCTGGTATAGAAGTGGTTTACACTCTTTGGTGGTCATTTGGGGTTTGTCCACGTTCAAAGTGATTTTGTAAGTTCATGTGAGCGTCGAACTTTGGTTCCATTGGTTTGTTTGAGAGGTTATCCGACAAGCTGCTATTCGTTGTAGAGGTTTACTTAGGTCGTCAGTGAACAGATGCCCAGATGTTTATGACCACACTCATTGAGACGCATGTCAGCCCCATTCTTGACCACTATACCTGTGTATAGATTCTTGGTTATGTCCAGGATGTGACTTCGCTTGACGTTGTTCAAATACGATGGGTTAAACAGTTGCATGGTTTGTCTGAGGTATTGTTCCATGACTGGGTGTTATATAACACCCAATCACGATATCAACCACTGTTATATAACAGTGGTTGATTGCTGAGAAGTGACCGAGTAAAGCATTGTAGAGTTCGTTGTTATGACACAGTGGGCTTTGATTTATTCTCATAGTGACATAATATCTCAGTTTGTTTTGTAATTTGTTATATATTTGAACAGGTATTGTAGAAAAAATATCATTATTGTCAGATATTTTCGGTATGGCTGTTATGTTATTAGTATACGATCTTAGTCATGAACGTTTCAGTCGTATGTATTAGAGTTCAAAACAAATAAGAAGGTAGATCTTGAAATTGATATGGTCCAAGCAGAAAACCTTCACATGTGTAATAAAGCTGAGGAGGTGGAAAATAAAATTTACCTAAGAACAAAATAAAATCTGGAGCACATGCAGCAATTTTTTTTGGAAAAAGATCGGACATACATTAAACTGGAGAAGTTTCGAATAAATAATGTTCAAGAAGAAGAAGCAATACAATTGTGGAATTACAGGAACGGCGCAGCCTTCGGTATTCGTATCAAAGATGTGATGATTTAAATGAAGGATTTTGAGAGCAAACTGAAATATAGTGATGATGGGTGTGGTTGGATGTATGAACCATGTTGCATTAAATCAAAAACACAGGTAGATGTCATTGATGATGCCAGCAAGGTCTGTAAATAATGCCAATAAAACTAATAATGTATGTATGTATAGACATACAGCCGTTTCCCCCTAGTTAGGAGGGTGGCTAAGTTATGCAGACACAGAGGGGGGAGGAGCCCAATCTCCCCGCCACAAGACCGCCGTGTCCCTGCCGAGGCTCGAACTCGCGACATGCAGCACCAGAGGCTGACACTGCAGTCGGATACGCTAACCACTCGGCCACGGCGGCCTCAAATAAAACTAATAATAAACCATGAAAATCCTTCATCAAATGTTTATACCATCCAAAACTCAACGGTTAATCAATGAATTGCAATAAAATACATCAAGTCAGTTAGTCGGAGATAACATCGAAATTGTTGAAATCAGTAGAAAATATGTTTCACGATATGAAACGAAACAGTTAACCTATCTCGAGGTGAATGATCTAGATGAGTTACAGATTGGTAGGATATTAATCAAAGTCGGATCAGATCTTGCTCAGTCGTCGTAGTGATTCTATTGTGTAAGGATGGGGGGTATAGATTGATTTGGCGTTATTACAATTTTGATGGAGAAATGGGGGTATGCCATATTTGCAGAGAAGAATTAAATGATCTAAATAAGGAAACAGTAGTCATTTTTAGTGGCTCATGAAACGTCATCCTTTAGAATATTTAAAATGTAGGAAGGAAAATGTAAATCAGAGATGCAAGTCGTCAAAGGATGTAGAGCCAAGTGGAGATATTGAAGTAGTATAAGAAAAAACATAGAGTGAGACCATGTGTCCGTTTGAATGAAACTGGATACAAATTTGATTTACTTGTGATATTCAATCCATCCAAATTTGTAGTATAGGGTCTCTCTGCTAACTTATTTGAGTCGGGAGTGACGACGAAATGAATAACATGTATGTTGAAGTGATATTTAGAGTCGTCTGGAGGTCTACATATGTATATATCAATGACTGAATACCATACATAAGGTTAGGCTAGATTTTTTTATGGGTGTGAATAACATGTAAAATTGATGTAGAATTGAGTCATGTCAAAAATCAAGAATCATATGATAAATAGCTATTATAATCAAACAACGAAGAAATTATGTATGAAAACGGATGAAATTTGCTGGATCAAAATTAGAAGTATGTATCAAACTGCAAAGGATAAATCAAAATGTATTGACAAGTGGAGATATTTGTTATGCATTATTCCTAAAACACTGAAAATCATATGCAAGGATGAAAAGTCGATCGAAAATATATCATTTCTTGGATACAATAGGTTAGGTTATGTTAGGTTAGGTTAGGATGATTAGTTCTTTTAAATAACATGCCGTGAAGCTGATCCGCTCGGTGAATAAGTATCATACGTAAGCAGGAAAATCTCGAGAGATGACACATAATTCTTGAATAAGTTGGCTTGGATACAATAATTAGATCTTTTAACCTAACGTGACGCAAAGCTGCTCCACATTCAATATATTGTAACAATAGCAAGGGACTTTGTTCTAAAGGAAAAAAATCATAGATCAGAGTGTGTATGTGTCTACATTGTGCCGGTATTGACCCTTGTATACGCCGTCATTGTACCGCGACCGGCCCTGCATTTGCGTACAAAGCGTTTATGTGAGTACCTGGTGCGTGACATTGAAAAAGGCTTCGTGAAATAGAGCATTTCGGAGAGAATTTGATTAGTACATCGCACAAAATAATGACTAAATATCATTCATAACCATCAAACTTGACAGAAAACATATAATTATTTGTCAAGTTGGTTGGGATGACTAGATCTTTGAACCTAATATCCTATGAAACTGTTCCGCATTAAAAAAGTAGCAATTGAAGTGCATTAATTCTCTTGGATCCTACCTGCTGAGTCTCATCCAAACATGTAACAGAGATATCGATCAAAATTTTGAATCTAAACATCTGCTAAAGGATATTTACTGGATCAAATTGGAGAAATGTATTCATAGTGGTTTTGATATGTTTAATATACAGCCCAAGTAGAGAGTTTCATACGTATCAATATCATACATAAGCATCAAACTTGAATAAAAATACATGACTATTGGTTAGAAGAGGTTACGTTGCCTAGGTATTAATGTATTTGACTGTGTATGGTAACCCTTTTTGCATTCATTGGTGTTGATCTATGTTGTCGTACATTGACATATATTTAACTAATTATGTACCTTAGACATGGTTTATATCCTAAATCTTGTTGACAGCGGACCTTACATCACAAATATGTAGTACATATGTTAGAGTGGATTTATTCAATATTCGTTTTAATAGACGAAAATGGTAGGAGCGAAACATCCAACACTACAAAAAAAAATCTTATTATAACAGTAAAGTCTTACATAAAACTTGATAACTCTTCAACACCCATACCAATCACTGACATATGCGGTAAGCTTACATGAACGTTTTGAACTCTACAGTCTACTAACGAGCGATCACCAAACATTACTTGAAACTAGTCGATATCACTAGACTTGTAAGAAGCAAAAGGAAAAAATATATGAATGGAGGCACACAATCTGCTCAAGTGGATAGAATTTGATAAGAATAAAGCTTAAATCAATGAAGAAATACCTAATATATGTGTGAAACCAGGGGGAAAAAATATTCCTTCGTTAGATTAGGTTAGGATGAGTTATGTTTACTGACAACATTACAAATCTTCAGTGGAAAATGTTATATTGGATCTGGTGAATGTTCGAATAAGACAGATATTCTGAATTGTTACGCCATCTCATAATAAAGCCTGTATTAATCAATATCTTCTAAGCGTACAACTGTCAACGTATCACAAACATTCATAGAAGTAGGACATGCGGGAAGAAGAATCTAGTAAAGACATACGAGCTGATAACAAAATTGAGATGTACATTAAATGATTGAAGAATTTTTAACACTAACTCTGCACAAATCCGATAGATTAGCTCTCCAAGACGACATGGAAACGGACCCAAATCCAATGTCGAGAGGTACAACATAACAATATTTTGAATCATTACATCCAATTAAGCGTACTTTATACCCAACATTCCATGAAAATTAGGCGAATTTATAACAAATACAGATATATTCTTCTGATAACCACTCAAAACATATAACAACACCTATACAATAGCTAAATAAGATTCTCTACTCGACCCTAAGCAACAATGATTAACTATTATATACGGTGAATCCTACCACACTCAGATGAAAAATCCTACTGCAATATCCCACGTGATCTAGTTCATTACCACAATCGTATACTACTAACATAACAGCCATGCCGAAAATATCTGACAATTTAACACTTAGTTCATGCGAATAATGTTATTAATACCACGATACCTGTTCAAATCAATAACAAATTACGAAACCAAATTAGATATTATGTCTCTAGTAGAACAAATCATAGCCCACTGTGTCATAACAACGAAATCTACAATGCTTTACAAGGTCACTTCTAAGCAATCTACCACTGTTATATAACAAATTTAGAGGTAACACCCAGTCACGGTACAATACCTCAGACATACCATGCATCTGTTTAACCCATCGTCTTTGAACAACGTCGAGCAAAGTCACATCCTGGACATAACAAAGAATCTATACACAGGTATAGTGGTCATGAATGGGGCTGACATGAGTCTCAAAGAGTGTGGTCATAAAAATCTGGGCATCTGTTCACTGACGACCTAAGTAAACCACTAGAACGAATAGCAGCTTGTCGGATAACCTCTCTAACCAATCAATGGAACTTAAAATCGACGTTCACAAGAACTTACAACATCACGTTGAACTTGGACAAACTCCAAATGACTACCGAAGAGTGTAAAGCACCTTTATATCAGAACCCCTCCATCCAGTAAATCGTTTTCTGAAACGTTAAACTTTGCACTTGCTAGGGTTCAATGACAAAATTTCCACGGAAACGCAGAATGGACTTACACCTCTTAAACATACATTCCTATGATTTTCGTGAAAAAAAATCATACAACAACATCAACTATAAAAAAAAACTATTAATATTCTCTAATCTCCTCTAATTCACGTTAAAAATGTAGTATCTAGCATAGTAAATCGGTCTACTTACACAAATATGCATAAACACTACATACTGTTGCCTATGAGACACCTCTAACGCATCCTAAACATTGAAGAATGGCTCTATAATAAAAATACGATAACCTAACAGCAAGACCGAGTGTGTAACAAAAGGACTTTTCTATATCTATAATAATCACGTTAAACATTGTACCAGGATGTAAGAAGATATATAAAACACTAAAATTAACAACATATAACTGAAATATACCTGAAATAATCTTCTACATTGTAGATACAAACGTAATATTCCGATATTACCAGGACATGCGAGATACCAGGACATGCGAGCAACATACGCTGAAGCCTCTAGTAAATGGTGAGGAATACTTCTTCTCGGACACGCTGTAGTATATACATAATCTGATGAAATCACTCTCCAACTAAGTCTGGAAACAGGGTCAAATTAACATTTCTTTAACCAAAGTAACCACGGCCTAATCGTAGCAGAAAGTTATGTATACATATAAAATACCAAAAGTATGCAATAACCGACCAAATATGAATGAAATAGGGTACAACATGGACGATGAAAACCTAAAATATCTTGGAAAAAATCCTATAACTGTACGAGATAACTATTCAAAATTCCAAAGCACACTACAAATTCAATATATATCAACCGATCATGACAAAGTATACATAACACAATATAATAACCTAAAATAAATCCATATTCTTCAGGTACTCATGCTATTGGAACACCGCGTCAATGGAACACTGATATATCTGGCTCAAACCTGGATAATGCGTTATGGGGTAGATAGATTCTCGTAACGAAGCTGCTGCATCAACCCAAAATATAAACATCAACTCTCCAACTACCTATAGATATTAGACACATATAAAATAAACAACTTGAAAATACACAGAATATTACCTAAAATTCAATATCAGGCAGGTACCAAGCGTCCAACCAACTCCCGAACGAGTCAATTATACCCCAACTAGATAAAAATACAAACATGTATGTACAGAAAAATATATAGAATTAAAATACAGACATGAATATATAATGATACATACACTCAAACATAGCATGCATACATGGAAATATACAATTAGAATAACAGGTAATATCAAACACACCTAATTTGCCAAAGCGTATCCAACGGTTTTAACGTTTAATGCAGATCGTAAATTATTATGTAACTGTTTAATTCATTATCAATAAAAATTATCTTATATATGTATGTTGTCAATATCCTAAACATTCAGAGGACAGACATTGAAAATGCATATATGTAACATGACATGCAACGAAATTGCGATGCAGTATGTCCAGCATTGAAATGCGAATACCAAGGGTAGTGTGTAAACGTTCTATGAATATAACCCATTAACATACAAAAACCTAATAATATATATAACCTATTAACATACCTTATAGATAATCCGAAAGCTGTCCGTCTATCCGTCAGAATGAGTCACCCGTTAGCCACCTGCCTGACTCCGGCCGTCCGTGCAAATATGGGGCGCAAACTCCCTAGACCAAAAAGTAACTCTACTCACCCCTATCTATATTCCTTCACTAATCCGCGTTCCAGGACACTTTATACTACTTCCGGCCCTGCTGTTGCACGCTGCGGGTCAGAGGAGCTGCAGAGATGAAAGGCAACGGGCCTCCCACACATCATACCCTTCTCCAATAATTATTCTCACTTCTATTCTCCATATATAGTTTCTGCCAATTTGAACAAATTTTTGTACCTAGAGTGACAAGGCGGCTAGCTTTCCAAACCCTAGTTTGAATTGGATAACACATAGAAGTTCAAAAAGTTTCTCACCTTTGCAGCTACCAGCAGCTCATGCAGGCTAATAATTAAGTGGTGTCAAAGGAAATGAGAAAACCAGTAAAACTTTTAGCAACAGAACACAGTTTGGTACACCTCCAGCTATCTTAAAAAACTGGCTATCATAGACAGGAGCAATCACAGCACACAGAGTGGCCAAGTAAGCTCTTCATCCCACCTTTATATTAGTGTGGTCCCAGAGGAATTTTTTATCGGGCATCTTGGTAGATTATAGTGGATTACCGCATTCATTTGATGATTTGTGAAGATACGGCCTTCTCTGCATTAAATTTTCGAAGTTCTTCGAATATTATTCATGTTCAGGCCAACGGAGACAAAATCAACGCAGATCATTAAATTTCCCCTGCAATGTGTATTGGATGCCTATGTCCGCATGAAAATATCAATTACTGATCATCGTTCACATATACTACCTTGCGAATGGAGTTCATATGTTCTGCTCCTTTGTGTATTTGGAAAAGGCATACTTGTTGACGTCTCGTTCAGAAACGGGATGGACATGAGTGGGGAAGGGCTCGGTTACTATGATGCAGAAGGGGTAAATTAATTAACGCTATCGAGCCCTGCTACTAAGGGTCTCAAACCTCACTTCTCCAGGCGGGACCCTATAGCGCACGAGGGCTAAATTGGATTTCGTGCCAGCGTATGAGAGCGGTGTGCGGTGCCCATGCCGTCGGCCACTCGCCGTTTCTGAAGAATTTGACCTAGCATCTAAATCTGCATTTATTCTACGTTCCTCCGTCTAGAAATATTATTGACTGCAATAAATATTTGGCGGTGAGTTGAATAAAAATGATTCGTCATTTTTCTAGCAGTTCCACTGAAAAAGTCAGGCCTCCCATCTGATCGGTGCAGGGCACAGCTTACAATTGTAGAAATTAAACCTAACCCGACATCAACAAAACCTAAATTGAGTCATTAGCTGTGGACTTTTTGGCGTATATTTACATTTAATTTTCATCAACTACGACAATTGGATCAATCACTTCGTAGATTGCGTTCCAATCTGATTATGTTTCACTCTTTAAGTCATCAGCTATTAATGTTTATATGGAACACCTACTGACTACACTGAAATCAAGTTTCGATGTGATCTTCAGATGTCGTTCTCTGTTTTTCCAAGTATCTGTTTCAATTTTTTTAATATCCTTGAGTTAGAATAAGAAATATTTTATAACATAACAGCCGTGCAAATTTCGAACGATTGGCCTGATTCTCTTGGACGTAACATTATTGACCCTAGCTGCCATTCAATACAAACCGTGTAATCCTTTTTTGTTTATTATGCAATAATTGAGAGTAATCAAATCCCTTTTTGAAAACGTGGTAACTTGCTGTGGATAAATTGTTTCTCTAGAATGAACCATTTTAAAGTTGCGTCCTGCTAATTACGAGGTTGGAACACAAAATGCACACTACAAATTTAGGATGCATGACGTTGAGGTTTTGAATTGCAGTGCTCTGCTACTTTGAAATGGGCTGACCCATGTAATTTTCTGAGTTTCACTGTCATGCATTTTATATAAGTTAATGAACAAAATTACTTCTACAGGTATAATTGATGCTATCCGATAGGAACGGGGATGTAAAGCGAGAATATAATCCCCTGTTCAACTTGCACATGGCTCACTTTCAACTGACCAACCCCTTCTTCACGAACATTTAGTCTGGCAGCTTCCCTGCTCTAGGCTAGCCGCTAGTGCCAAGTAGCAAGACTGGTAGACATTGTATTTGACTTATTAAAAACGTTTTTCTATCATGCTGATTTGCCGCTAATGAAAAATGATGCCTTGGCCTTTTCACTAAGACTTGTGATCATAATTGTGTCACTGAACCGTCAGTAGAGTATATATTGGCGAGAACGGCATTCTAGAGTCACTTTTGGTGGGCGCAACTCATGCAACCTTGACTCAAGCGGGCGTACGGCGGTCGGCGCGAAGGCGGGGCGGCGCGAGAGAAGCGGACAGACGGAAAGCTTATACACGTAAATAGGTTATATATTTACATAAGTGTATTAGCATTTCAATGCTTGGGGGATATTGCAACTTCGTTGCTTTCATATTGAATTTATGCATTTTCAATGATGTGTCCTCTGAATGTTTTTTGGGGGTATTTATATGTAGTATTATATATCAAAAAGCCCCACTTTCCGGACACCTTCATGATGAATTTCAACCTCGATATCATTTTCTACATTGCTCGCTGTTGATCAATTTTGCACGTGGCATAGATTCAATTAGTTTATTGTTGTTTTTATCCGATTGTTTTAATTAGTACCCTTGCGCTATGCTTTACTCACTTCTGCAGTAACCCCTTCATTCGTATTTCTTTGTGAGCTGACCGATGAAGGAAATAGATACAATATTTACTGGATGACCTAATCATTCCTAGAGACGAATCACTTAAGAGTATAATTGACTCATTTCGGAGGTTGATCGATGGATTCGCAGCGGTTGGGGTTGGGATATTGTGCCTGTGATGTTCAGTTATCACTAAATATTCTTTTATAGGATTAGTGTGGTAGGCATGTCTTATATCTCATTTTTCATCCTTTGTGTGCGATCGATCCTGTATGGTACCAACCTGATATTGAATTTAGGCAAGGTTCTGTGTTTCCCATCTATTTATTTCACATGTATACAATAGCTTTAGAAAAAGTAGTATCTTCGTTACGAGAATCTTGCTACCCCAAATTGCATTATCCAGTTTTGAAACAGTTATATCAGTGTTCCATTGACGCGGCGTTCCAATTGCGAAAATACCTGAACGATATGGATTTACTGTGTGTTAAAATATTATGTTATGCATACTTAGTAATGATCGATTGATTTATATTGAATTTATGTTGTTTTTGGAATTTCGATCAGTTATCTCCTACAGTTTTAGTCATTTTAGGGTATTTCAGGTTTGCATCTTCCACATTATTTCAGGCATAATTGCTACGTTATTGCATCATTTTGTTTTTTTTATACGTAGATATGACATTCTGTTACGATTGAGCCGTAGTTACTTTGGATAAAGAGGTGTTAATTTATCCCTGTTTTGGACAGAAGTTGAGGCTAATTTCTTTAGATTTTTGTATGTACTGTACTGTATTTACAATAGGATTCAGTTGTGTCGCTCGTATGTCCTGGTATCTTATTCACATTCGTTGTTTGTTTGGTTACATGCTAGTTCATTCCCGTTCATCACGTTTTTAATGTATGTTTTGGGTATGATAGAGGATTAATCTTCTTGCTTTGTTAAAACTTTTGAGTTTTAGTATAGGTCTTTCAGTTTTGTATGTTCTTTGTTGAATATCCATCTTCAATGCAATCTGGTGGTCATTTAAACAATTTGGGATATATTACGTTTGTATCTACAATATAGAGCATTATTTCAGGTCTAATTAGTTATGTGTTGTTTATTTTTTTTAGTGTTTTATATATCCTCTTTCATCCTGATACAATATTTGACGTGGTTATTATAGATATAGAACAGACGATTTGATACAAACTTGTTCTTGCTATTAGGGTATTGTATGTTTATGGAAGGTCCATTCTTCGATATTTTGGAGGAGTTAGAGAGTCCCCTATGCAAAAGCTCGCTATTACTAGGATGAATACCCCATTGTAGTACAATTTTACTGTCGGTTACAGCAGAGTAGAGAATCTTATTTAGCTACTTTATATATGTTGTTGTTGTAAGTTTTTTTTCCCATAAAAATCATAGGAATGGATGTTTAAGAGGTGTCAGTCCGTACTGCATCTTTGTGGAATTTTCGTAATTGAACCCTAGCAAATGTGTAGTTTACCGTTTAGAAGACGATCTACTGGAAGGAGGGATCCTAGTGTAGAGGTAGTTTACACTCTTTGGTTGTCATTTTGGAGTTCATCCATGTTCAACGTGAATTATGTATAGCCTTGTCGATGTCGATCTCAAGTTCCATGGGTTCGTTTGTGAGGTTATGCGACACGCTGCTCATCGTTGTAGTGGTTTGCTTAAGTCATCAGTAAACAGGAGCCTAGCTTTTTATGGCCACACACTCTCTGAGACTCATTCATGACCACTGTACATTTGTCTAGATTTTGGTTACATCCAGGATGTGTCTTTGATCGAGGCTGTTCAGAGACGATGGGTTAACAGATGCATGGTACGTCTGTGGCATCGTATCATGACTGAGTGTTACCTTTAAATTTGTTATATATCAGTGGTAGATTGCTGAAAAGTGACCTAGTAAATCATTGTAGAGTTCATTTTTATGATACAGTGGGCATTGATTTTGTCCTGCTAGAGGCATAGCATCAGTTAGGTCTAGGAATTCACTATAGATTTGAATGGTATCGTAGTAAAAAATAACATTATTCCCATGAACTCTGTGTTAAACGTCAGTTTTTTTTAGTATGGCTGTTATATTGTATATATTCTTATTCATGAACCAGATCACGTAGGATATCGGACTAGGATTTGTCATCTGGGTGTGGTAGGATACACCGTATATAATAGTGAATCGTTGTTGCTTAGGGTAGAGTAGAGAATCTTATATAGCTATTTTTTAGTTCTTTTTTTACGTTTTTTTCGCCTAATTTCATGGAATTTTGGGTATAAAATACACTTAATTGGATGTAATGCTTCAAAAATTGGTAGGTTTTACCTCTCGACACTGCATTTTAGTCCGGTTCCATGTTGTCTTGGAGAACTAATCTACCGGATTTGTGTTGAGTGTTAGTGTTGAAACTCTTCCACAATTGAATGTACATCTCAATTACGTTATCCAATTGCAGGTCTTTACTGGATGCTTATTCCTGCATGTCGTTCTTCTATAAATGTTTGTAAGACGTTTGCAGTTTAGGCGTTGTTATGAGATTGCGTTCTAATTCAGATTATCTGTCTTATTTGAGCATTCACTAGATCCACATTAAACCTAACCCATCCTAACCTATCATAACCTGTTTTCCCCGTTTCATACTTATGTTAGGTATTTTCTTCATTGATTTAACCTTCATCCTTGTCAAATCTATCCACTTTACTCTGTAGTTTTACCAACCTTTTGCAGATGGTGTGCCTAAATATATATATATTTTTTTCACTTCGCTTGTTACAAGTTCAGTAAAATCGACCAGTTTCGAGTAATGTTAGGACATCGCTCGTTTGTGGACTTACGAGTTCAAAGCGTTTATGTAAGCTTACCCCATACGTCAGTGAGTGTTACGAGTGTTAGAGCGTCGGCAAGATTTATGTATGGTTTTACTGTAGGAATATGATTTTTTTTGGAATGATGGATGTGCTGCTCTTACCATTTTCGTCTATTGTATCAAATATTGAATAAATTCACTTTAAAAAAAATTTCCTACAGATCTGCGTTGTAAGGTCCGCAATCCACAAGATCTAGGATATAAACCATGTCTAAGGTACATAATTAGCGAAATATATATCAATGTACGACGACATAGATCAAATATCAATGAATGTAAAAAGAGTTACCATACACTGCCAAATACATTATTACCTAGGCATCTTAACCTATTCTATCCAATAGGTATGTATTTAATCAAGTTTGGTGGTTATGTATGATATTGATTTGGATGAATCTATCCACTAGGGCTGTATATTTATCATATCAAAAGCAGTTGAATACATTTTCTCCAATTTGATCCAGCAAATATCCTTTTCCTGATGTTTAGATTCCAGAATTTATCAATATCTCTGTTACATGTTCGGATGAGACTCATAGGTAGGATTCAAGAGAACTAATGCACTTCAATATGTTACATTTTTATTGTGGATCAGTTATACGCGATGTTACGTTCAAAGATCAAGTCATTCTAACCAACTTAACCAATAATTACATATTTTCATTCAAGTTTGATGGATATGTATGATATTCAGTCATTATTTTGTGCGATGTACATATCAAATCCACTCCACACGACTCTATTTTACATACTTTTTCTTCTAATGTCGCACACCAAGTACACACATACACGCTATGTACGTATATGCAGGACCGGGCACGGTATAATGACGTCGTAGACAGGGATAGTTCCCGATGCAATGTAGACACACACACACACACACACACACATTTTGAATGCATATACAGGACCGGTTAACATCTGAGGCACTTTACCTCTGATATACGTTTTTTCCATTAGAACAAAATCCCTTTTTATTGTTACAAGATATTCAATGTGGACCAGCTTCACGTCATGTAAGTTGAAAAGAACTTATCATCTTAACCTATCCTAACCTTTTTTAAGGAGGAATTATATAGTATTGATCGAGTTTTCGTGCATTTTATCACGGTTTGTTACCGCATATACCGGCATATGCCGGTATAATAAAGCTGTATTCACGGTTTGATCCCGCCATATGCCGGCATATGCTAGTATAATGTAGGCGTATTCACGGTCGATGTCGGTATAATGTTGGCATTTACACACAATTTGCGTAATGGTTACCATACACCGCTGGATGCATTAATACCTACCCACTCTAACCTCACCCATATAACAACATTCTTGCCGTTGATACAAGATTTTTTATGTGCATCAGCTTCATGGTATGTTATGTTAAAAGAAGTAATCATCCTTTCCTGAACTAACCTAACTCATGTACGGTATTCAGTCAATGTTTTATACGATGCATAATACATATCTCCACTTGTCTCTACATTTTGATCAAGCCTACGCTGTTTGATGCACACAACCAATTTTGATCTAGTAAATCCTCGAAAACCTAACCTAACTTACCTTATGTTCGATTTACAGTTGTTGTTTTATACAATGCATAACAAATATCTCCACTTGACTCTACATTTTTGATCTATCCTTTGCAGCTTTGATAACTTAAACCTATTTATTTCTACTTCGCAATCAATCTCGACTCATATATGTTACCAGAGAGGTCAGATTTTTCAATCTTAGATGGATTGAATGTTACAAGTAATTCATATTTGTTTCCTTCATCATGCAAACGGGCGACTTCATCTCATACTAGGTCTACCACATTTTTCTTCAATATCTCCTGACACTTCATCCATTGACGACTTGCACAGTTGATCTGCCTTTTTTCTTCCCAATATTTTTTTCAAACTCTCCACGATGACAGCGTTTCGAATGTCTCCATACGTTACTCGTGAATTTATGTTTATCCAATTTTATTTCTTTCTGGTGATGTTTACAGACCCCCATCACCACATTTCTTTCGAACAATCGAGGACTCAAGCTATAACCCATCCTTCCACAACAGAATCCCAATATTGTCTGAGCCTATTCTCATCGGACTCTGATTTATTTCTCACCATTCTGTCACACAAATACATCATTTACCCTGAGATAGCTGTATGGGTACCGTTGCACCCCTCGAAATAAATTCTCCTACCGACTTCAACCATTTCGATGTTACCTCCGCCTGACACAATGTATGCAATTCATCGTTTAACCTTTGAGTTTTAAGGATAATACAAACAATTTAATTTTGGATTTTCAGAGTTCTGATGTTTTTTTTATTAGTATTAAATACAGATCTTGCTGGATGCATCAATGTTTATGCATTTTTGTATCAAAATGGTGCAATCATACAACCGTACCCATCATCGTTTTGTAGCAGTCTCCTCTCAAATTCCTTCATATAGTCCACCATATCTTTGATACGAATACGGAAACCTGCTCCATCCCCTTATCTCCATAAATGTAGATACCCGCATTCCCATAAATTTTCTTCTTCTTCTTCTTAGCGATTTTTTATTTCATCGATTCTGAAGATCACCGAACATTACCGGTGTAAATGAATTTTTATTGCAGACGCCTTGTCGATGGCACTTCGATGATTATTGCAGGTTAAATCTACGTTTGCAACACCTCATTAAAAGAACCTTTTCACCTTTAACTCTCTTCAAAGAGTCTTCGAAGATCTTTCTTGATCTTTGATGAGAAGCGTTTAATAATCATCATAGTTACCGCGAGAAATTTTCTTTGGGTAGTCAACTTTTTATTTTTTAATAACAAATTACTTGATGGATCATTTGCGTGGTTTTGGTGATAAGTCGTGTATATGTGAGTATGTACAAGAATATCGGCGTGCGTATTTTTTAATTTCAGTTCCATTTATGGACTCGTTTTGATGTATGAATTTGTAACAAATGTTTAAAGGTTATCATGTGATTAGATGTGTCAATAGTTTTTATGTACCTCTTTATATGCATGCATGGGTATTGGGTAGTTTCCCTGCAAATATATTGATTAAATCATCATCTACGTGTAGGGCCCTCATGCTAATAATTGTTCAACTTCAAAAAATGTTTCATTTTCAAATTTTCATGAACACGGATTTCTACATTGGATTCACCTGATCTGACAGCTGCCGGTCAGGTCAGACCGCGCTCAATTGCTTACCAGATTCATATTTTCTGTTCAGGTTAGGCACAATGTAGTCCTTCTTGTTGTTTATGAATTCCTTCACTTCCGATGGTTGGACAATAAACTAGCCTTGAGTAGAATTCAGTCGTCGTAGAATACTCCTTAGTTTATGGTGCTTCATGGGCCTGACGATGTAGGGCTTGACCCTGCCAAACGGACACCGTTATGCAAAAGCAGTCATAAGCCTTCAACTGTTGGTTATTTCCTATCCTACTCATATAATTATACAAGTGTAATGATTCATCGAACGAAGAATGAATTAGGGTATAGACATTGAAATGGATTTTCAAATAATAGTTACTACTAACGGAAATTAAACCGATTAAACTTTTCGCACAATGCAGTCCACTCCGTAAATACCTCCGCGGTTGTCAATAAATGTGAAACAGAATGTTTTCCTTGATCTTATTCTCTTAGTTTTCATTTTCTCTATGAGCACTTCCATTTGACCATAAGGGATTATGCATTGTCTATTCAAGCCATATTGTCACAATAAACAACTTTGAACCAACCGATGACATGATGATCGATTCAGCTGTAAAGTCACTTTGTTTCCATTCAGAAAAATATTAGGCATTATTGCTTTAGCAAAATGACTATTTGTATAGTTTGTGCAGCTTTATCTGTCGTCAGAACCCTTAGGATTTGAGGGAGAGGCGATTTTATTTTTGGAACACACTTCTGAGGAGCATATGACGACTTTCCTTGCCCCGATCTCATATCGCTGCGCCGCAAATTTTTTTGCTCTTCACGCCGTCACCGTCCACTGAATTTCCCACACTAAGTTGCCAATCTTGGCTGCAATATTGAACCGCGATTGAAGGCCAATTTTGCTTTATCGTGAATGAACCATACACATTAACAAAATGTGATTTCAGCCTTCCAACGGGTCTGTGTCCAGAAACATCTGTTTATGGTATTGCGTTTTGTGAACGCTCTGAGAAGTGATAAAACTATTTATGTGCGAAACTTATTGGATTCAGTAATACATAGTGGCATTGAATTGACTGCCGCCCATGACTCCGAGGTTCCTATTGTGTTCATACGGGGAAAGTTCAAACAGGATCAAATGCTTTGAAGTGTCCCCCCTCAGGAAAATTGTGTTTGTAGGAGGAGAGCCGACCCTTGCCGCAGCGGCCACAGTGTTTACACAAAAAACAGCAATGAAAGGAAGTGCTGGAGTGTGCCCTTGGTAAGCTTGCAGAGCTTGTATAGAGATGTTTGAATCTTTATGATTGTTTACAGTTTCGAACATTGCGGCGGAGACGACAAGAAATAAGGAAATTTCACGACCAGGCTGAAGTTTGTTCTTGGAAAGTAGTTTAGCGATTCTCTTGCGGGTATACTTAATTACGTTGTGCTGTTCCTATAGCAGATCATGATTTTGTCATGATTACGAAAAATATATATGTTTAAAAACGTATAAATATCGTTCATTATTGTGAGCATTTGTATGTATAATTTCTATTTAATATGCACACTCCATGTAAGAAGATTGTTGGATGGTGAATTTTTCACACGTTTTTCTGAGCTTAGATGTCGGAGCTTATTCACGAAGAAGACTAAAAACATTTACGAGAGATCTACATTCTTTCTCTCGCTACATCAGTGTACATACACATATAAATTCATATTCATATATA
>SDVV010005791.1:7941-18930 GCA_016164225.1 Gammarus roeselii | reverse complement strand
TTAAATATGTTTTATTCTTAAATTATCACTTTCCTTTATTCCTGGGCTCAACCTTTTGAGGCTCTTACGTGCAGCTTCCAGCTGCTGATTGGCTGCCCTTCAGGCGGTTGTTGGCGCCACACGATTTTATTGGCTGCCCTCCAGGGTTGTTTGGCGCCACACAGTTTTGGCACTGCCACTACTGAGGGAATCCCGCCATCAGAGGGAATACTGCATCTGTGGCACATTTCAGTGGAGGTTAATACAATGACTTAAATATGTATGATACCTTAATGTTACATTGTACAGTTTATAATTTAATACTAAAGGCTGTATATCTATACATACATAATTTAACGTGGGGGAGAGCAATGCAGGACTTGGCTTGCAAACCCTTACAGTACATCCAATCATACCCATCATCACTATATTCCAGTTTCCTCTCAAAATCTTCCATATACTTCATCATAGCTTTGATGCGAATACCGAAGGCTGTTCCGTTCACGTGAGTCCACAAATGTATTGCTTCTTCTTCTTTTTGAACCTCGACTATTCGAATCTTTTCCAATTCAAAGTCATTCTGAACTTCATCATTGAGAAATGTTGCATACGATCCAGTTTTATTCTGTTCTTAGGTATAATTTGTTTCCCACTACCTCAGCTTCATTACAGTCAAGATGATTTTTCACTTGGATCATATTAATTTTGAGATTTGCTCTCGTAGTTCCCCTAATCTTTGTTACAAACGACTGTGACGCGTCGACATCGGTTACCCAAAGCAGACTTCCTTTTATCTGCATCCATATATGAATGATATCTCCCACTCTTTTGATTCTTGTTTTACCCTGTCTGAGATAACTGATATCCTCAACACGTGTCAATATTTGTTCGATTTGACTCATATCATCTTCGAAGATTTCTTCTTCCCACTTGTAAACAAATTTTGAGAGATGAATATTCATTTTTGTTTATTCTATGACGAAACGTGTGTCTCCACTTGATCTCAACGTAACACTGACTCCATTCTCGGTATGCAGCTAGCTATTTCAAGTTGATTACATGTTGTTTTTTGCAAAACATTGGCCTAACATTGCTCGCCTAGGTCATCAAATGTATGTATGTATGTGTATAGGGCTGTGTACGTATGTGAATGTGTATGTTCAAGCGTATGTACGTGTTACATGAGTTGAAAATGTATAACAAAAAATTCAAAATTCAAAATTTCAATATAATTTCAAATTTTCTAGGGATAACACCTTACTCAAGTAGCCATGTTATCACTTCAATAGACCGACTTAGCTGTCATCCCTCGAAAATTTGAAATTTTATTGAAATTTTGAATTTTGAATTTTTCGTTATACATTTTTATATCATGCAACATCGCACAAAATAATGACTAAATATCATACATAACCATCAAACTTGAATGAGAACATATAATTATTGGTTAAGTTGGATAGGATGACGAGATCTTTGAACCTAATATCGTGTGAAACTGTTCCACATTAAAAAAATGTAACAAATTGAAGTGCAATAGTTCTCTTGGATTCTGCCTGCTGAGTCTCATCCAAACATGTAACTGAGATATCGATAAAAATTCTGGAATCTAAACATCTGCATAAGGATATTTGCTGGATCAAATTGAAGAAATGTATTCAAACTGCTTTTGATGTGTTAAATATACAGCCCAAGTGGAGAGTTTCATACATATCAATATCATACATAAGCATCAAACTTGAATAAAAATACATGACTATTGGTTAAAATAGGTTAGGTTGCCTAGATATTAATGTATTCGGCAGTGTATAGTAACCCTTTCTGCAATCATTGATATTTGATCTACGTTGTCATACATTGATATATATTTTGCTAATCATGTACCTTAGTCATGATTCATATCCCAGATCTTGTTGGCTACGGATATGTTAGAGTGGATTTATTCAATATTCGTTATAATATACGAAAATGGTAGGAGCAACACATCCAACAATACAAAAAAAATCTCAGTCTAACAGTAAAACCATACATAAAACTTGCCAGCTCTTTAGCACCCATAACAAGCACTGACATATGCGGAAGCTTACTTAAACGTTTTAAACTCTAGTCTACTAACGTGCGATCACCTAACATTACGTGAGACTAGTCGATATTACTGGACTTGTAACAAGCAAAGTGAAAATATATATGTGTAGGCACACAATCTGCTAAAGATTGGTATAACTACAAAGTCAAGTGGACAGCTTTGATATGAATAAAGCTTAATTCAATGAAGAAATACCTAACATAAGTATGAAAACGGGGAAAAAAAATCCTTGGTTAGACTAGGTTAGGATGAGTTAGGTTTACGACCATCATCACAAACCTTTGTGAAAAATGCTATTGAGGATATTGTGAACACTCAAATAAGACAGATATACTGAATTGGAACGCAATCGCATAACAAAGCCTGAATTAATCAATAACTTTTAAGTGTTCAACTTCCAACGTATCACAAACATTTATATAAGTACGACTTGCAGGAATAAGCATCTAGTAAAGACAAACGAGCTGATAACATAATTGAGATGTACATTAAATTATTGAAGAAATTTTAAAACTAACTCAACACAAATCCGGTAGATAAGCTCTCCATGACGACATGGAAACGGACCCAAATCAAATGTCGAGAGGTAAAACATAACAATATTTTGGATCATTACATCCAATTGAGAGTATTTTATACCCAACATTCCATGAAAATTAGGCAATTTATATCATATACGCATAAATTCTTCTGATATCCAATCGAAACATACAACAACAACTATAAAATAGCTTTATACGATTCTCTACTTTACCCTAAGCAACATTGATTTCCTATTATATAAGGTGTATCCTACCACACCCATATGATAAATCCTACTTCAACATCTCACGTGGTCTTGTTCATGACCAAGATCGTATACTAAAAACATAACAGCCATACCGAAAATATCTAAAATTTAACACTGAGTACATGTGAATGTTACTTTTACTAAGATAGCTGTTCAAATCTATGTCAAATTACAAAACAAAAGAAAATGCTATACCTCTAGTAGGAGAAAATCAAAGCCCACTGTGTCATAACAACAAACTCTAGAATGCTTTAATAGGTCGCTTCTCAGCAAACTACCACTGATATATAACAAATTTAGAGACAACACCTGGTCATGATACAATACCTCAGACGTACCATGCAGCTGTTTAGTCCATCGTCTCTGAACAACGTCGAGCAAAAACACACCCTGGACATAACCAAGAATCTATACACAGGTACAGTGGTCAAGAATGGGGCTGACATGAGTCTCAAAGAGTGTGTGGCCATTAAAAGCTGGGCTTCTGTTCACTGGTGACCTAAGAAAAATCACTATAACGATCAGCAGCTTGTCAGATTACCTCTCTAACAAAACACGCGGCAGTTAAGATCGACATCCACAAGAACTTACGAAATCACGTTGAAGTTGGACGAACTTTAAATTACAACCAAGAGCGTAATCCACCTCTACACCAGGACCCCGCCATCCAGTAAATTGTCTTCTAAAACGTTATACTATACACTTGCTAGGGTTTAATGACGAAATTCGACGGAGATGCTGTACGAACTTACACCTCCTAAACATACATCCCTATGATTAACGTGAAAAACTCATACAACATCAACAACAACAACTTTAAAAATAGCCAAATAAGATCCTCTGCTCTGCTATATTTCACATTAAAAATGAAATACACAATGATATCCAGCATAGTAAATAAGAAATAAACGTAAACGCAACGGGCTTTTGCCTATGGGACACCTCTAACTCCCCCTAAATATTGGAAAATGGTCCTACCATTAACATACAATAAAGTAACAACATGACCGAGTTTGTAACAAATGGACTCTTCTATATCTATAATAACCACGTCAAACCTTGTACCAGGATGTAAGAAGATATATAAAACACAAAAAATATACAACATGTATCTAATTTATACCTGAAATAATGTTCTACATTGCAGGTACAAACATAATATATCCTGATATGATATGTATAAAATACCCAATACCTTGCATCAAAGATGTAGCTAAACTGCACAGAGAACATATAAAACTGAAAAACACATACTAAAACTCTCGAGTTATAACAAAGCATGAATATCAATTGTTTACCGTACCCATAACATGTATTAAAAACCGTGACGAACGAGAAAAAAAGCATGTAACCAACCAAACAACTGACGTAAATAAGATACCAGGACATGCAAGCAGCATACGTTGAAATCTATAGTAAATGGTATGGAATACTTCTACACAAACGCGCTATAGTATATTCAAAATCTGATGAAATTACTCTCCAACTTAGTCCAAAACAGGATTAAACTAACATTTCTTCAACTAAACTAACCCCGGCTTAATCGTAACAGAGTGTAATATATACCTATAAAATACCAAAATGATGCAATAACCAAACCAATTATGCCAAAAATAGTATGCTACATGGAAGATGCAAATCTAAAATATACTAAAAATTCTTATAATTGTATGAGTTAACTATTCAAAATTCCAAAAACAATACAAAATTCAACATATATCAAATGACCATAACTAAGAATACATAACACAGTATAATAACTTACAATAAATCCATATCGTTCAGGTACTCTCGCATTGGAGCATCGCGTCAATGGAACACCGAAATATCAGGCTCTAACCTGTATAATGCATTATGGGGTAGATAGATTCTCGAAGGAAGCTGCTGCATAAACCCAAATACAAATATCAACTCGCCAACTACCAGACTAATAGACTATACTATTCTTATAGATATTATATACATATGAGCTAATCGACTGGAAAATTCACAGAACATTGCCTAAATTCAATATCAAGCATCCGATCGCTACGAATGAGTCAAATATACTCCTGAGTGATTCTCTTTTGAAGGGATGCTTCAGTCACCTGTTTAATGACATTGCTTTCTTTGTGTGCGATAGCTCGCATTAGAGAAAAATGAATGAGGGAGTTAGTAAAACAAAGCGTAAGGGTACTGATAAAAAACACACGCAGTTAATAACAATAAAAAAATTGAATCTATGCCACGTGTAAATTGATCAATATCGAAAGGAGTAGAAATGATACCAAGCTCAAAAAAATCATCATGAACGTGTCCGGAAATCAACATTCATGCAAGCGGGAACTGTGTGGAGTCTTAACTTTTAATACTGCATGTAAATTATTATGTGACTGTTAGATTTATTAGCAATAAAAATAATGTTATAAATGTATGTCATCAATATCCTAAACATTCAGAGGACAAGTATCGAAAATGCATATATGCAACATGACATGCAACGAAATTGCAATACAGTATGCCCAGCATTGAAATGCGAATACCGATGTGTAAATGATAATATATACCCTATTAACAAACTATTAACATGTATTAGCTATCCATCTATCCGAATAATTAACCCGCTAGCTGACTCACGCGCCAAACCTGTTCCTACCCGCCCGCCCGCCTGACTCAAGGTTGCCTGCATTGCGCCACAGACCCCGTCCCTACCCCACCCAGAAGTGACTTTAGAATGCCGTTTTTGCACCCATATATACTACTATTATCACTCCCCTGAGGTCTGTTCTCACGCATCACCATGTTTCATGGTAGCTGTTGAAGTCTCCAAGGAGGAGTATTGGCGAGGGCAGTTGATTTAGCAATTAGTGTTTGCTAAATCTCGGAAATTAGTGTTTCCGAGAGGTCATGACTTCGTGACGAGTAGATGGATACCACTGTTATCGGCCTTGAGACGCATATCTTCATAGCGATAGCTGGGAGTTTTGTTCTCAGGGTAAGGGGGAGGTGAGGTACGCTTCGGTGGATCATAAGTGCCACTCCGACGTGACAGGGTTCATAGACAATTTTGAAAACTGAATTCCATGACTTTCCATGAACAGGAATTGGAAAATTCCATGACTTTATCCTAGGTATATTATCATACATTTCTTATGAATACATATCTGATATTGAATATACATGAGGGTATATAATCAAACAAGATGTTTCTTTATTTTTGGGCCCCTACCAGCCGGTTGAAAAGAGATTAAAGAGATCCAACACATCAACATATGCTTATTTAAAAGTAAATACTTTTCAATTAAAATCCTCAACAAAAGTATTGCCAAGTGCAATTTTCGGATTTCGATTTCCCACTGACCTGATAGGTCTGTGTATGGAGCAGGTGTTGGTGTTCGGGAACAGTTTGTTCAAGAAGCGAGATATCCACAAGTACACATGGGTAACGATGACCCGTGGTGCAGTGGTGGAGAGGTTACTGATATATTTTATGCTGATATCGAGGAGAGTGGTGGGGAGGCTGTTGGATGTGCGGGTGTTGAGAGGGGAGGGTGGAGGAGTGTCTGACCATCTGCTGGTGGAAGGTAGATTAAGAGTGGAGCAGAAGTGGAAGGGCAACAAACGAGTGGGAGGAGGAAGAGAGGTAGTGAAAGTGAGTGGACTGAATGTGAAAAATAGAGCCGAGGAGTTCCAGCAGGTGTTGAAGGAAGAATATGACAACGTGAGAGGACAGGATCTAAGAGATGTGGAGGAAGAATGGGAGACGTTAAGGGATGCGTTGCTGAGATATGCGAAGAAAGTGTGTGGTGTGCGCCGTGTGGGCGGGTGCAGAAGAAAAGGTTGTGAGTTGTGGAACGAGTAGGTCAAACTGGCGGTGGCACGGAAAAGAGGAGCGTTTGAGGAGTGGTTGCAGGTGAAATCGGTGGTGGCTTATGGAAGCTACAAAGAGAGGAGAAACGAGGTGAAGCGGGTGGTGAGGAGAGCCAGAAGAGACGCTGATGCCAGGTGGGGCAGACGGTCGTGCCAGAATTTTGAGGAGAGCAAAAAGATGTTTCGGAAAGAGGTGAAGAGGGTGAGAAAGGGAGAGACCGGAAAGGAAGAAGTGGTGAAAGATAGAAACGGCCAGTTGTTGTTGGAAAGTGATGATGTACGGAAGAGGAGGGCCAAGTATTTTGATAAGTTGTTTAATTTCGAAGATGACAGAGAGGCTGACATTGTTGCTGTGGGTGGTGGTGCTCGGATGCCAGTTTTGGGAGAAAGACTTGCGGCGGACATTACCAGGGAAGAGGTGCAGGAGGCGGTGGAGGTGATGAAAGCAGGGAAAGCCCCTGGTTTGGATGACGTTGCGACTGAGTGCCTGAAGAAGGGTGGAGTAACGATGGTCGAATTGTTGGTGAGGTTACTGAACTTGTGTTTCGTGGTAGGCGTGGTACCGATTGAGTGGTGCGGTGCCTGCATTGTTTCGCTATATAAGGGCAAAGGAGATAAAAATGAATGCTGCAACTCGAGAGGTATCAGTCTGTTATGCGTGGTTGGTGAGTTAAACGGGAGAGTGCGGATCAAAAGGATTAGAGACTGTACGGGCTGCGTAATTGGAGAGGAACAGTGTGACGTTAGGAGTGGTAGAGGATGTGCCGATCAGACCTTTGCAGTGAGACAGATTTGTGAGAAGTACCTTGCAAAGGGAAAGGATGTGTTCTGGGCCTTCATTAATCTGGAAAAGGCATACGACAGGATCGACAGGGAATCGCTATGGAGAGTATTGCGTTTGTATGGAATGGGCGGAACGCTGTTGAAAGCGGTGCAGAGTTTCTATGTTGACAGCAGAGCATGTGTCAGAGTGGGAAGCGAGGTGAGTGATTGGTTCACAGTGAAAGTGGGACTGAGACAAGGCTGCGTGATGTCTCTCTGGCTAATCAATCTCTACATGGATGGAGTGGTCAGAGAGATGAACGCGAGTGTGCGGGGTCGAGGCTTGGAACTGTTGGAAGCGCATGGGCGGAGTTGGCAGTTGAGCCAATAGCTATTTGCTGATGATACTGCCCTGGTTGCGGATCAGAGGAGAAGTTATGTAGGCTAGTGTCTGAGTTTGGTAGAGTGTGTGAGAGAAGGGAAGTTCGCGTGAACGTGGGTAAGAGTAAGGTAATGAGATGCTCGAGGACTGTCAATGCGAGCAAAATTAGTGTCCCCCTAAATGAAGAGCTCATGGAGGAAGTTCAGTGTTTTGAGTATCTGGGCTCCCATGTGGAGATAACTGAACTATTGGAAACTGAAGAGAAGGCGAGAGTGAAGGAGTGGTGTAAAGTGTTGGGTAGGACGTTGGGGATGGAAGCAAAGAGAGGCTGTATGAGGGTGTTGTTGTCCCAACTGTGCTCTACGGAGCTGAGACTTGAGGGGTGAGAGCAGAGAAGAGAAGAAGGTTGAATGTTTTCGACATGAAATGTTTGAGGAGCATGGCTGGAGTAACGCTGAGAGACCGAATCACCAACGACGTGGTTCGAATCAGAACAGGGATGGTGAAGAAGTTTGAGGACAGAGTGGATTCGAGTGTTCTGAGATGGTTCGGGCACATGGAGAGGATGGATGAAATGAGATTGGTGAAAAAAAGTGATGAATGCAAAGGCGAGTGGTCGCAGGCCTAGAGGTAGACCGAAGTTTGGGTGGATGGATGGTGAGACATGAATGTGGAGGTAGCGAGAGAGTGTGCAATGAACAGGCCTGAGTTGAGAATGGTTTTGAATGGTTGATTTTGACTCTGCTCTGATGTGCTTTCCCGCTCTTGGCATCCCGTTGTCGGGATGGTAGTGGGCGGAGAGGGTTGGAGGCCCGGTCATTATGACGCGGTGGGGGCAAGCTAGTGAAAACTGTCGGGCCCTGTTGCTGACAACGGAACCTCGGACTGCACTCGTAACCTAGAGTCTGTGTTGCGGGGTTACCGGCAGGACCCTTTAGCACCAAAGGGCTAAGTTGTATCAGTGTGAGCGTATGAGGGCATGGGGTGCGCCTTGCTGTCGGCCAGCCCCCTTTCTGGGGGATGCGGTCTAGTGTCAGTATCTGTATGTACTTTTTGATATTTTTTTTACAAGCATGTGATATTGACAGTAGAATTTTTTAATCTTTGTCTGGATGACGCCTGGCTTTTTTTGTCGGTTTATTGGAAAAAAAATAGAAATCATCACTTTTGGTAGAAAACAAAACTACTTTCACAAAAAAATAAACGGAAAAAGGCATAAAAATAAATACCATTTAGGAGACAAAACATTGTTGAAATCATAACTTACATTGGCACAGTCCTTTGGTAACACGGTTGAGATGATTTTTTCCAAATGAAATCACTGTAAATCTAGACAACATCCTGCAAGGGCTGGAAGTAACCATGACTAGCTCCTAAATTGATTACTACACCCTTTCTTCTACAGAAAAATAGTGTTCACAATTATTACTGTAATTATCACTCACCATATACAGGCATATAGCTATAATATGTAGTCCAACGAAATTTGGCACTTTTCCAATACAGTACCTAGTCGAATTAGACAAAAAACATGAAGAAATTATTTAATCTATTAAAAATGAAAGATCAAATTGTATCTATGTACAGTAAGGATTTTGTAGAAATTTTGCATGATGATAATTATTTAAACCTGGTTTATTCTCCCATTACACTGTGAATCGAAACAGCTCTCTAGCTTCAAAATTTTAGCACTAACGACCTTTAATTGTTCAAGAATCTCTCTAGCCCACTTCCTAAATAAATTTGATTCTGAAAATACATACTTTTTTTTATCAGTTTCTGCCTTCTCTGCCAACTCATCAGCAAGTTTCATATACCTGTCATATGAATTGGCCCAACTCTATTTTTCCTCTCCTTCTCCAATTCTTCTTTGATCTCTTGTTGTGTGACTGCAGCTTGACTTTTCTTCAAGTTCTCTCTATTGTCACAAAAATAATATCCATATTTACCACTCTTGCTCTGCTGCAGTGTTTCCTCATTTATAATTAATTTGGATACATCATCATTGTTCTCATTAGACAATTCTCTCATCACACCGTCACAGAACATGTTTTGAGCTACTATTGTCATCTCCAGCATATTTGTTTCAATAGTCTTCTTGTTGACGCTAAATCCTCTCTCGATTGCTGCTTGTCCATGTGAGAGTGTAAATACCATCTTGCAAAGCTTCTACAATTCGATGTGCTCTGCCTTTTCTCCGATGATCTCCCGATACAGAACATACAAACGATCTTCTGACTTGATGTCAAATGCTACAAATTTTTCTTTGAATTTCCAATCTTACGAGAGCAATGAAATTTTTGTATTGCTTGATCATTTTATCACATTCAGTTGGTTTCAAGATATTTGTATTGATCAGGTTAGTGAGCGATTTTTCAAAATGAGTGACAGATGAATTAGGATGGTTTACTATGTATTGAGGACTGAATGATCGCAGATGCAGCACGAAGTAGTGTTTGATAGAACTTTCTTTCAATTTTGCTACAATGCTTTTATAGTAGAAAAAACTCTGCTGCCTGAATTCAGGCTCTTTTGCAATTCAAACGTCAGCTGCTGTGAGGGAGGTTGCTGCTGCGAATCCTATGCTGATTTTTGTGTTAGGAAGATGAGTTGCAGTTATCCACATCAATGTTCATCTGTGACAAGATAGAACATGACATAAGTTCCTTTTTGATGAATTTTTCCATCAGATCTTTAATTATTTTTGACACTTCTTCTGCCAGGAAAGGAACCATTGGTTTAGAGCTCTGAAATGTTTGAAGAAACCTTTGCATACACTTTGAAGTTGAAATGAATACGTTTAGTTTAGAAAGGGTCTGTGGATTTTTAACAGCATTGTGGACAACTGCATAGGAAGACGATTTTGGAAATTTTCCTTTTGGTCCATTTCCTGTTTTTTCCACGTACTGTGAGACGTTGTCCCGTATGGACAATGCTCTTTCAGCTACACGACAATCTTCAGTCTTGTAGTGGCAGCCGTGGGGTGTGGTTGTGGCTAGTTTCCTCCTCTGCTCGATATAAATAGAGGAGGTCACTTTCATTTGCCGTGTTAAATATTATACATGGCAAATTTTAAATCGGCCATCCTAAGAAAGACATTCTAAAAATTTGAATAATCACACCAGTGCAAACAAAGTGTGTGTG
>SDVV010005790.1:0-18931 GCA_016164225.1 Gammarus roeselii | reverse complement strand
CACCAATTGAAAATTCTTACTTTGACTTCGTGCACAAAGCTGTGCAAAATCACCGGACCGTCGTGCCACAAGATGAAGCCCTCTGTGACTACACGTTGGAGCTCCGGCGGAGAACGAAGGGAGCCGCTACCACTCCTCTACACAAGACCAACCGCGACTGAAATAAACCTGCTCTTCATATATTTTAGGGTAAACTCGCTTGATATCCATTGTTTAATACGATTTGTATGTACTAGGCCTACTCTGTACCTGCACTCGAGTTACTCCTTTAAAATTGTTAAATTTATTTTCATGTTCAACTTTCTTTGTAGCCGCATCAAATTTGCTTGGTGCCTGTGTCAAATTTATTGTGTTACTTTGTTACTTAGATACTCTTTTAGACCAACCCCAGCTACGTTTAAACCTGCTGCGACTGCGTTTAAACTGCTCTTAAACTCTTAATCTAAGCGTCACCTAATTCACAACTCTTTGACCGCCCTACGGGGGAGTCTTCATTAACTTCGCGTTGGGACTCCGGTGGACATAGAAGCAAATAATAAATAAATTATCAGTGGTAGTTTGCTGAGAAGTGACCTAGTAAAGCATTGTAGACTTGATTGTTATGACACCTTGGGCTTGAAGTTTTTTTTTTTGTTCTGCTAGAGACATAGCATCAGATAGGTCTAGAAATTTGTTATAGATTTGAAGGTATCGTAGTAAAAAAATAGCGTTATTCTCATGAACTCAAGAGTTAATTGTCAGATATTTTGGAGGAATGTATGTCTAGGAGGTGCAAGTCCATTATGCATCTCAATGGAATTTTCGTTATTGATCCCTTGCAAATGTATTCTTCAACATTTAGAAGACGATTTACTGGATGGAGGGGTCCTAGAGCATTTATGGTTTGGCTATCCTTCACCTAATGAGATATATTTATCTACGATTGCTGAGGGAGCTGTGTACAAATTCAATTAGATTGATATCCATCACATCTTCAACGTAAGGCAAGAGGCGTTTTAGTGCATTTTCAATGCAGGTTGAATCGAGTAAGATTTAGGATATTGCGAATAAAGATTTATTAGATTTATTATTTATATAGACAATAAATTTTGACATAATTATATATACATATATATACATGGGATATCATTTTACGAAATCATAACATTTTCACACCTAATATTCGATGTGAGCATCTTCGCGAAACAAAAATAATGACTTCGACCTCGCTCTCTTGTGTTATCTTGATCCTTGGTACCAGTGACAGTCTGTGGGTTCTTAATCAATGACGAATATTTATTCCTCACCTGAAGCTGTCAACTCGTCATATCGGTGTTGGATTTATCATCTGGGTTTGTTTTTTCCTCTAATCTATTGGTGTTCTAGACTAACGCCCTTAGTACATACATTAAATAAACGTCGACCTATGGGAGAAGTGTATGCAACACTTGCAATCCTATCCTTGTAACCAAAACTTTGTATATAGTCTTCAGCGAGCTTTTCATGGACGCTAATTTTTTAATTACTGTTACATGCTTATGACATCAAATCGTTTCAGGTTTCTTCTTGCTATTGCCCAGATTACAATTAATTATATTCCCGCAGATTTCCGAAATATACATAATTCTCCTAGCACTCAAACGTTTGAGACATGATTCTCTCTCCTCGTGTTTCGTTTCAATAATTTTGAAACAAAATCAGATTTACATTTGATTTTATTATGCAATTTTTCACTTCCTATACTTTTCACCCTCTCATTACCCCATTTGATATTTCGGTTTTCTTCAACGTTTGAAGATTTTTCTTCACATGACATATCCTCGATATCACTGTCACTGATATCCATTCCACTGAAAGTATCCCACGTTTTCCCCTTATTTTCATTATTTTCAATTTCGGTTATAGTTTGGGTCTTTCTCCCACCACATCAATTTAGCCATTTTCACCCAATCGTCATACATTCTTAGCTTGAGTGTTAGTGGCACCATACTTTCTTATGCGCTCGCGCCATTTTGAGAACTGTCTTTCTCATTAGATTGGAAACCCAAGTCCGGTTCATTATGTTCTATCAATGCACCCATTGCATCCTTTGAGCTCATATTTCCTCGTTCATTTATAAGATTATCATATCCAAGATAATGGTGTTCTTTGAGATGGCGCCAAAGCCCGAATGCGAGCCTGATCTGCTTAATTTTATCTCTGCACTGCAAATAACACATACCCCTGTCTTTTCATTCCTGTTAAAATACTTCCACACCAAACTGGGCAGCATCTTTCTTCCCCGAAAGCGAATCGCTATCTGAAGGAGTACAGATATGAGTCCAATTTATACATACAGGATCGTTACCTTCACTGCGTTGGCACATGTATGGGCTACCATTTAGGCATTTACACACATTTTGTGCAAAAGGGTTACCATACACTGCCGGATCCATTAATACGTTCCCAACCTAACCTAACCCTTAGAACAACATCCCTTGCTATTGATCCAAGATATTTCATCTGCATCAGCTTCATACTATGTCATGTTGAAAGAAGTAATCATCCTATCCGATCCTAACCTAACTTATGTACGGTATTCTGTCATTGTTTTATACAATGCATAATACATTTCTCCACTTGTCTCAACATTTTGATCTATCCTTTGCAGTTTTGACACCTAATTATTTCTACTTCGCAATCAATCTCGACCCATATATATTACCAGAGAGGTCAGATTTTCTCAATCTTAGATGGATTGTATGTTACAAGTAATTCATATTTGTTTCCATCATACAAACGGTCTCTTCATCTCATACTAGGTCTCACATATTTTTTCTTCAATTTCTCTTGACACTTCATCCTTTGACGACTTGCACAGTCAATCTACCTCCTTTCTTTCCATTATTTTTAAACTCTTCACGATGACCGCGTTTCAAATGTCTCCTCACGTTACTCGTCTATTTATGTTTATTCAATTTTATTTATTTTTGGCATCGTTTACAGACCCCCATCACCCCAACTCTTTCGAACAATCGAGGACTCAAGCTATAACCCATCCTTCCACAACAGAATCCCAATATTGACTGAATATTTTTCTCATCGGACTCTGATTTATATCTCACCATTCTGTCACACATATACAGCATTTACCCCGAGATAGGGTTATGGGTAGCGTTGCAACCCTTGAAATATATTCTCCTACCGTATTCAACAATTTCATTGTTTCCTTCGACCTACGCAATGTATGCAATTTCATCGCTTAACCTTTGAGTTGTAGGATATTATAAACAATTGATTTAGGATTTACATACTCTTATTAGTATCATTTACAGATCATGCTGACATCATCAATAACTTCTAACTCGTTTTTTCGATTACAGCATGCCTCGTACAGCCATTTATACCCATCATCACGATGTTTAAGTTTCCTCTCAAAATCTATCGTATAATCCACCATATCTTTGTTGCGAACACCGAAGGCTGTTCCGTGCCTTTGAGTTGCCCACCACTTCAGCTTTATTACAACCATGATGATTTTCTACTCGGATCATATCAATTTCGAGAGTTGCTTTCTTATTACCCTTGAAGTTTGTTACATACGACTGGAACCCGTCAATGTCAGTTACCCAGAGTCGACTTCATTTTTCCTTCATCCATGTATGAATGTTGTCTCCCACTCTTTTGATTCTTGTGTTACCCATTCTGAGATATCTGATATTTTCATCACTTGTCAATATATCCTCGATCCGACTCATATCATCTTCGAAGATTTCTCCTTCCATAACACGTAAACAAATTTTTGTCACTTGAACATCCATTTTATCTATTTGAGGATGATCCGTCCATATCCGCTTATCGTCCACGTAACACTGACTCCAATCACGTCATACAACTTGCTATTATAATGCGTCTGCAAATCTTTAGGCCTATCATCACTCGCTTCGGCGAACAATTATGTAGCTATGTATGTACGTATGTCCGTCTATAGACCTGTATACGTACGTGCACGTTTATATTTGAGCGTATGTACGTGTACATGTATTTAAGAGGATATATTGACAAGTGATGAAAATATATGGATGAAGGAAAAAGGAAGTCGACTCTGGGTAACCGACATTGACGGGTTTCAGTCGTATGTAACAAACTTCAAGGGTAATAAGAAAGCAACTCTCGAAATTGATATGATCCGAGTGGAAAATCATCATGATTGTAATAAAGCTGAAGTGGTGGGCAACGGTTTTTTCCTAAGAACCCAAAAAAACTGGAACGTATGAAAGAGTTCCTCATTGATGAAAAACAGAATGGCATTGAATTTGAGAAGATTCGAATAATTAATGTTCAAGAAGAAGAATAATTACATTTGATGGACTCAAGGGCACGGAACAGCCTTCGGTGTTCGCAACAATGATATGGTCGATTATATAATAGATTTTGAGAGGAAACTTGAACATCGTGATGATGGGTATGGGTGGCGGTACGAGGCATGCTTTAATCGAAAAAACGAGTTAGAAGTTATTGATGATGTCAGCAAGATCTGTGAATGATACTAATAAAAGTATGTGAATCCTAAATCAATTGTTCATAATATCCTACAACTCGAGGGTTAAGCGATGAAATGGCATACATTGCGTTGGTCGAAGGAAACCATGAAATTGTTAAATACGGTAGGAGAATATATTTCAAGGGTTGCAACGCTACCCATAAACCTATCTCGGGGTAAATGCTGTATATGTGTGACAGAATGGTGAGATATAAATCAGAGTCCGATGAGAGGAATATTCAGTCAATATTGGGATTCTGTTGTGGAAGGATGGGTTATAGCTTGAGTCCTCGATTGTTCGAAAGAGTTAGGGTGATGGGGGTCTGTAAACTATGCCAGAAATGAATAAAATTGAATAAACATAAGCAGACGAGTAACGTGTGGAGACATTTGAAACGCTGTCATCGTGAAGAGTTTGAAAAAATTAATGGAAAGAAAAGAGGTAGATCGACTGAGCAAGTCGTCAATGGATGACGTGTCGGGAGATATTGAAGAAGAATTGTGTTTGACCTAGTATGAGATGAAGAGACCGTTTGAATGATGTAAACAAATGTAAATTACTTGTAACATACAATCCATCTAAGATTGAGAAAATCTGACCTCTCTGGTAATATATATGAGTCGAGATTGATTGCGAAGTAGAAATAATTAGGTGTCAAAACTGCAAAGGATAGATCAAAATGTAGAGACAAGTGGAGAAATGTATTATGCATTGTATAAAACAATGACTGAATACTGTAAATAAGTTAGGTTAGGATCGGATAGGATGATAACTTCTTTTAACATAACATTGTATGAAGCTGATGCAGATGAAATATCTTGTATCAACAGCAAGGGATGTTGTTCTATGGGCTAGGTTAGGTTGGGAATGTATTAATGGATCCGGCAGTGTATGGTAACCCTTTTGCATAATATGTGTGTGTAAATGCCTACATGGTAGCCCATACATGTGCCAACGCAGTGAAGGTAACGATCCTGTATGTATAAATTGGACTCGTATCTGTACCCCTTCAGATATCGATTCGCTTTCGGGGAAGAAAGATGCCGCCCAGTTTGATGTGGAAATATTTTAACAGGAATGAAAAGACGGGGGTATGTGTTATTTGCAGTGCGGAGATAAAATTAAGCGAATCAGGCTCCACATTCGGGCTTTGGTGCCATCTCAAAGGACACCATTATCTTGGATATGATAATCTTGAAAATGAACGAGGAAATAAGAGATCAAAGGATGCAATGGGCGCATTGATGAAACAATTATAAACCGGACTTGGGTTTCCAATCTAATAAGACAGTTCTCAAAATGGCGCGAGCGTATAAGAAAGTATGGTGCCACTAACACTCAAGCTAAGAATGTATGAAGATGGGGTGAAAATGGCTAAATCGATGTGGTGGGAGAAAGACCCAAACCATAACCGAAATTGAAAATGATGAAAATAAGGGGAAAACGTGGGATACTTTCAGTGGAATGGATATCAGTGACAGGGATATCGAGGATATGTCATGTGAAGAAAAATCTACAAACGTTGAAGGAAACCGAAATATCAAATGGGGTAATGAGAGGGTGAAAAGTATAGGAAGTGAAAAATTGCATAATAAAATCAAATGTATATCTGATTTTATTTCAAAATTATTGAAATGAAACACGAGGAGAGAGAATCATGTCTCAAACGTTTGAGTGCTAGGAGAATCATGTATATTTTGGAAATCTGCGGGATTATAATTAATGGTAATGTGGACAATAGCAAGAAGAAACCTGAAACGATTCGATGTCATAAACATGTCACAGTAATTAAAAAAATAGCGTCCATGAAAAGCTCGCTGAAGACTATACACAAAGTTTTGGTTACAAGGATAGGATTGAAAGTGTTGCATACACTTCTCCCAAAGGTCGACGTTTATCTAAAATCTGTACTAAGGGCGTTAGTCTAGAACACCACTAGATTAGAGGAAATAAACACACTCAGATGATAAATCCTACACCAATATGACAAGTCGACAGCTTCATGTGAGAAATAAGTATTTTTTCATTGATTAAGAACCCACAGACTGTCACTGGTACCAAGGATCAAGATAACACAAGAGAGCAAGGTCGAAGTCAATTATTTTTGTTTCGCGAAGATGTTCACATCGAATATCTGGTGTGAAAAGGTTATGATTTCGTAAAATGATATCCCATGTATATATATGTATATATAATTATGTCAAAATCTATTGTCAATATAAATAATATATCTAATAAATCTTTGTTCGCAATATCCTAAATCTAACTCGATTGAACCTGCATTGAAAATGCACTGAAACGCCTCTTGCCTTACGTTGAAAATGTGATAGATATATAGCTAATTGAAGTTGTACACAGCTCCCTCAGCAATCGATCATGAATATGTCTCCTTAGTTGAAGGGTAGCCAAACCATAAATGCTCTAGGACCCCTCCATCCAGTAAATCGTCTTCTAAATGTCTAAGTATACATTTGCAAGGGATCAATAACGAAAATTCCATTGAGATGCATAATGAACTTGCACCTCTTAGACATACATTCCTCCAAAATATCTGACAATTAATTCTGAGATCATGAGAATAACGCTATTTTTTACTACGATACCATTCAAATCTATAACTATTTTCTAGACCTATCTGATGCCATGTCTCTAGCAGAACAAAAAAAAAAAGCCCAATGTGTCATAACAATGAAGTCTACCATGCTGTACTAGGTTCTTTCCTCAGCAAAATACCACTGATAAATAACAAATTGCAAAGGAAATATCCAGTCACGTATAATACTTCAGACATACCTTGCATCTGTTTCACCCATCGTCTCTGAACAACATCAAGCAAAGTCACATCCTGGATATCACCAATATTGAGCCTGACATGTGACTCCAGTTTGAAGGTTAACCCCTATATTGACACGGAAAAATGCAGTAATCGTCTCTGTCTGAATACATGGACTTCTCCAAGGAGCCCAACAAAAAATCATTTGTACGATGAAACAAATGAATGAGTGCTGGGACTAATGAAAAAGCGAACCGACCAACGAATACCCGAGTGAGATCATTTTCTTGCAACCAACGTGATACAGTATGATGCTTGCATGTCCGAGGCCTCAGACCAGCAGCTAAGGGTTGCGAAACAGTAAAATACTCGTGTGAACTATTACCGTAAAACAAATACGAAGATAATTAGGATTGCGGTCGTATCGATAACCCACAGAAATACTACCACCCGGGAACACTTATGCATGGAAAAAAAGCACGTCAACATGAACATGTTGTAACCTGAAAATGTTCATAGCCTATAATCAACATCAAGCTGGCATCAAGCATATCACAGCTGTTACTCCACCAAACAACCTCCGAAAATGAGTCAAATAAAGCACAACTAGCTAAGCTCTCCTAATATATACCCCTAAAAATCAGGTTTGAGCAGTAAAAGTTTCTATTCAAATGAGTCATTCAATAACAAACATAGTAATAAATATCATACCGTGCGAAATATTCCAATACAATCATATATAGCGTTGACAAGACCTAATAATTTACATCTATATAATCCGTACGTAAGCAATCATAAATGCAAGCAATAAGATACCGAAAGGAATCTGAAAGATACCGTAGGAAAAAAAATCTCCAAAAGGACCATATATCTCGAGATTAGATCATTGTGAGACAGTTGACATATAAAGATCATCAAGCTAATTATCATTTGCGGTTTGGACACCGCCTGACTCCAGTCAACCCCTCCCCTCTTCCCCACCCATCACGGGCAGTCTCTATGTACCGTAAGCAACTCACTTGACCAGAATAGAACTAAATAAACATATAACTACATTGTCCGAGTGATACAGCAACTAAGTCGGACACACTAACAAAAAATATACATCCTAACAAATACATCGGCCGACTCACAAAAAACTTGCGTTCATGGTATCTCTATGTACCATCAGTAACTAACTTGACCACAAGATCAATTTGTCTTAACATAAAACTACAATGTCCGACATATACAGCGACTAAGTCGGACACATTAACAAATAGCATACACCCTAACAAATACATTCGATAGATGGTTCAAAAAACTAGTCATCCTATATCTAATTCCTTCACAAAGCATCTATGGAGTCACTAATTAAGACCCATCCAATTCCTTCACAAAGCATATATGGAGTCACTAATTAACGCCTATCTAATTCCTTAACATCCGCGTTTCGCGCCCCCTAATTAACGCCTATCTAATCCCTTCACATCCGCGTTTCACGCCACTTATTAACGTCTATCTAATTCCTTCACATCCGCGTTTCGCGCCCGGCTCTTTTATCCCTATCTAATTCCTTCACATCCGCGTTTCGCGCCTATATACTCTACTACTAAGCTGTTAACAACCAAACTGAAGAATTTCAAGAAACTGTGAGCAAAATTCGAGACCTTTAACAAATGTGTATTTTCCAATAATTTTTTTACTGCACAGTTTGGTTATTTGTGCAATTGAACTTAAATGTCATCAGACGCCTAATACTCTGATTTTTATTCTATATGTTTTTCGTTGATTTTTTATCAATTATGTGTAGGACTCTGATCTTGTGGCTTTGCAGTCTATAAAGTTCTTCGTTCTCGCCGTAGCCTGGCAAATCTTTAGAGGCTTCCCTCGTTCTTCTCCAGTATTTATTTCGAACACTTGTCGGAAGCCAAGATACTGTTTTAGTATTATTTTGTCACAGGAGTTATTATGGTTTGGCCCTTCCATTTGTTCACCCAGCCACCGGCTACTGAGACGGTGGCTGACTCCCCCATAGTCAATGCCTTGTACTCTTTGGTGGATATTGTTTCTGATGGAATTACTTTTTTCGTTGAATCCCATCTCGTTAAAAACTAATATTATTTTTGTCATCATCCGCAATAGATACCACCATTTAATACTCCAATATCCCCTAGCACGTCTCCATGATAACATGTTGATCTCGCTATGGTCTACTAATCGTAACCATTTGAATATTTAACCTAATCGTCTAGGAAAGTCTTCCTTGATATAAGCAAACCACGAGCAAAGGTTTGAGATGTTGTTGCAGTGAACTCACGCAGGCTTTGCTGCCTGCTCTGTGTGCTGTCAAGCATGTCCTAAAAGTCATTTTATGGTAACTTCTTTTTCCGGATAGGAAGTCAATCACGCGCTGTTTTTCGAGGATATTTTATGTCAAATATAGAGCGTTATGCGATTTTTTTTAACTAGTTTGATTTAGTGGTTATGGCACCCGAGCCTCTCTGTAAAGGTTTCCAGGGCGTTTTGATTTTATCGGTAAGATTTTCTTTGGTATTTCAACGGTGATCTGTATTTTCTAAGCAACATTTTTAAATTTGGTGGAAAAATGATCGCACGAACGCTTTTTTCTGTGAACACCCAAACATGCACAGGTCTTGCAACCCGAAAAGGTTTGATCTCTTGAGCGGGAACGAAATTTTACAACCCATTCACTCCAATGAGATAAATTTACCAACTCAGGCCAAATCCAATTATTGAGATTGATATTTGTTGTCTGATTACGTCGTCCAAGTGAGCGATGAAACTTGAATTTCAAGAGCCTCACCAGTGTTTGGGTGCAGTCGGTAGCTCTATGTAGTCTGATGGGTGCCACCAACGGTGTGACCGTAGGTCGTGAGTAGAGTCGCGTGGCTGATTAGTCGCGTGGCTGATTAGTCGCGTGGCTGATTAGTCGCGTGGCTGATTAGTCGCGTGGCTGATTAGTCGCGTGGCTGATTAGTCACGTGGCTGATTAGTCGCTTGACTGACTAGTGTAACTGACTAGTCGCGTGACTGACTAGTCGCGTGACTGACTAGTCGCGTGACTGACTAGTCGCGTGACTGACTAGTCGCGTGACTGACTAGTCGCGTGACTGACTAGTCGCGTGACTGACTAGTCGCGTGACTGACTAGTCGCGTTACTGACTAGTCGCGTGACTGACTAGACGCGTGACTGACTAGACGCGTGACTGACTAGTCGCGTGGCTGACTCGCTCGGCGGCAACAACAAAAACGCTTTGTCGACGCGTTTGTCGAAGCAGACCATTCTTCAGCAGGTCGGCCTACGCGGTATGAAAAAAATGTTACTAAAATATGAATTTGGAAAACCTTTCAAAATGTTTATTTCCGTCAAATCGTTCGTGCTTTCTTTGCAGTTCGTTTACATGAATGGCAGAACATGGCCCATGGTCTATTCTTGTAATCGAACTATGTTGTTGTACTACCTTTATTCAATGTTGCCTAAGCATAACAAAGCTACGAAACCTCGGTGCTAACAAGTCAATCATTATTAACCCTTCTCATTGTGCTTATGGCATAAACTGAGAGTATATTCAGAAGTGGTTGCCAGCTGTTCATAAATGTAAGATCATATTTTTTTCATCGTAAATGGATCATTTATCTTCAGAGGCTGGAGAAACTACTGGTAGACTAAAAACTTCTACGATGCCCCTCAAAGAACTCTCATTCTTCAGGGATTTCTTCGTAAAGATTATGGCGTAAACCTTTACTTTTTCCAATAAACTTCTTGGAATTTCCATCTCGAATGAAAGTGAAACTTGTGCGAATCTCTTCAATTTCGATAAAGTTTGGATCAAAAGACCGGCGGCGCAAATGTTCAACTTTGGATCTCCACGTATTATCTTTGCGGATCGAGTCCCCGACATTTCTCACCGCTTTTAAAATGAGGCCTGAAATAAATATTTGTTTTCAGTCACTCGCTAAGAAGTTCCCTTTGAACAAGTTAGACTGTGTGTTATTGACGCTACGTAGCGTTTGAAGTTGGTTCTTGATTTCCTGTGTGTTTAACAATAATTGCAGCAATGTTTTTAAAATAATCTTTATCCGGTGTAACAAAGATGTGAAGGATTTTGCCTGGATAAGGAATTGTGTTCCACCGCATTTTTTATTCGAGAAACAAATTTGTCAAAGGTAGTTGATTCTTTGCATTGTAATTATTTTGTCGTGATACAGCCGTGATGTACTATATTCCATCTAATAAAAATGTCAAAAATTGACTGTTCGATTTTGAAATCCGGTATCGGCTCGTAAAGTTGAACTGCACTGTCCGTGTGTTGGCTATGTTACATGCGCTTTTACTAGGGTTTACGGCTTATTTCCTGATTTGGCGTAAGGACAGTGAGGAACGTATTTAAATAAAGTTGGCGGCAATATATTGCTCCAATACACTGGTTGACGCATTCTCGTCTGTAATTCAAGGGTGGTCAAAAACAATTTGTAGTGTCCATCCAAATGGACAATTCGAATCCATCAGAAAATAGATTTATAGTAAATTTCCAAAATTTCCTTGCCCTGATCATCATAAATCTAATTGTTCTGAGGACCTAAACAGTGCTCTGAATACACTAAACTTTTCTAGTGTTTTGGAGTAAGGCAACCTACGCGTTCATTGTTACTGCAACTATACTCTCGAGTTGAACTGCACCGGCCACAGTGACGCGGGTACCCAAAAGCACAAGGAAAGTTCGTTTCATGAAACCACGACTGATATGTTTGAAAATTTATCTCTCCAGCCAGCAAGGTTTCATTAAAATAACCGGTTAGCGATTTCTATTTTCTGTTAACCACTACTCGCTTGAGCAGCCAAGACTGAATTCGTTCATATCCCAGGCCTCGCGGCAGTGCTGGTCCCTCAGACCGGTGTTCAACCTTGAGGCGCGTAACTTGATTATGCCCTATGAGAATAAGTCAAATCTTCGAGCAGCCTTGATGTGCGATTTGTATTGCAATTAGTAAAATTACCTTCAGTGCAAAATAAACTGAAATTTCTGCATCGTATGTATGAAAAAGTGAAAACTGAAATTATGGGCGTTTAGAATTTCATTTGAAAAAAATTCTACAATACAAGGCATCCTCTCGACATCGATAGTAGGCCAACAGTGGCGAGTGTTTGCCTGTCGCCGATTAATTCAGCCTCTCCAGATAGATATGAACGTGACCAGTTGTAAGATTTACAGTCTGATCTATCGAGTAAAGGTCGTTTCTCAATAACACATCAAATAGTTCAGTTCTGTAGTATGGAAACGAAATGGAATATGCCGTATTGGATGTCAACAAACCTTAAATTTGAACGCGGGATTCATCAAAGTTGCCGACACAATTAAAATTTTCATGAAGTTTTCTCCCCTTGCTATACAAAAGGAGTCGGATGATTGAAGATGTCAGACACCCATTTGAAGAGTCTATTTCGGTTGAATATCATGAAAAATATTTTACCAAAGTGATTTCCTTGTATAATTTATAGAGAAAATTGCTTTGAAATATTTAGTAAAAAACTAAATGCATCAAAAACATGGCCTTTGTATGGCATATAATGATTATTATTCCTATTAACGTGTCATCTTCCGGCAACTTAATCGCCTTTGCCACCAGGAAAGCCCAAGTGCGACGTCACAGATTGTCCGATTCTATGCTAGCCGACATCAAAAAATATTTCTCTATCTCCACAATCCAATTATGGTAAGCAAAATTTCTTGGTCCGTGTGTTGGCAATGTTAAATGCGCTTTCGACTGAACCTTGCCGAGTATAAAGTGATTTAACTGGATTCTCGGTTGTGTACAACATGCTTGGCATGGTTTCCAGATGAAGATTTCTGCCTTCCCCTTGGCATTGGCGGTATAGCTCTCTAGACGTCGTGACTCTTGTATTTTTTCAGTTTGTTGAGGCCTTTTGTGATAATGAGCGCATTTTTACCAACAAAATAAAATATTGGCGCAGAATCAGATTATCCAAGTGCTTTTCGAATGAGGCATGGGGCGGTAATGGAACATGACGGGAGGTGGGTGCGGGCTGATTCGGATCGGGTGTTGTTACCACTATTTGTGGGTGTATATTAAAGGGGTTTATTGCATTTGTTTTGTACCCAGTCAGCGAAGGCTTGCATTCGGCTACCCGATCAAGGTCGGTGTTACTCTTTTCCTCAGGCAGCATGGGGTTATTGACCTCAGGCAACATGGGTAATTGACCTCAGGCAGCATGGGGTAATTGACCTCAGGCAGCATGGGGTAATTGACCTCAGGCGGCACCTCAAGACCTGAAGTTCTTGGTGGGGGGTTAGCGTGCATCCTCTAGGCTCATTGCTCATAGTTTTAGGGTGGATTGGAGAATTAGGGGGTCAATGCCTGGGGCCCTCTGACTAAATATTGTCTGCGACTCTGAATATTTATATGGGTACATTATTAGTTAATGCGTGCTAATGTGTATAGTAGTTTAGATGGATAAAGTATTTTGTGTAGCTTATTATATTATCATATGAATAGTATGATGCATTAGGTTTTGCCTAATTAATGTAGGACAATCTCTTGGTATAATGAGTATTTGCTGTAACCGTTTGTTATTTATGTACGTTTGTTAGTTTATGCCTTGCTAGAAAATTTGTATGTATGAAGAGACATACAGCCGTTTCTCCTCAGTTAGGAAGGTGGCTAAGTTAGGCTGACACAGAAGGGGTAGGCGCCAATCTCCCCGCCACAATGCCGAGGCTCGAACTCGTGACATGCAGCGAAAGAGGCTGACACGGCAGTCGGACACGCTAACCACTCGGCCAAAGTGGCCCAAACAGTTTTAGTATGTTTTATTTGTTATATGTGAATAATTTTACTCTGTATGTATGTTATCTCACGATTTTTCTTCTGGATTATGATTTTCGTGCAGTTATTTCGGTTTATCTGTTTCAAGGCTGGTAATGTATATTGATTTCACGTGCTATGTAATTTTCGTTAGAAAATGGGCAGAATATTTTTTGTATGGATGTGACCGGTTATTTCGTACGTTGATTTCTTATTTTCTGGCATAATAGAGAATTTGAACATGTTTTCATTGTGTTTTTAACTTTTCTTGGGCTTTTGTCTCCTATGTAGGATTTCGTGAAGTTGTAAATATTTTTTTCAGTTTATTTCTTGCAAGCGTTAGGTATTTCTTTTGGTTTATGGTCTTCCTGTAAATTTCGTTGGATATTAGGAAGGACTTTGAATGGATGTGGAAGGTTTTCTCGTAAGTCTTGGCTAGTAATGCGGGTTTAGACGTTTTTGGATAGTGTGCATGTGTTTCAATATGCGAGAAGCATTTATGTAGTTTGTTTGCTTTTTGTAATGATTTACTGTTTGAATATGATTTACCGTAAAATTATCTAGCTATATATATTCTAGCGATAAAAAAACATGATTTGTAGGGTTATATGTTGTGATTTTTTGTTGGAATAAGATTTGCAATCGGATTACTTCGGTATATTTGTTGATGTCACACGAATTTTTGGGGGTAGGATATGCTTCTGTTTGATAGTGTGGCTTAGGAGACGAATGATCATGCACTGTAAGACTTATGCTTCTGTTCGATAGTGTGGCTTAGGAGACGAATGATTATGCACTGTAAGACTTATGATTCTGTTCGATAGTTCGGCTTAGGAGACGAATGATCATGCACTGTAAGACTTATGCTTCTGTTCGATAGTGTGGCTTAGGAGACGAATGATCATGCACTGGTAAGACTTATGCTTCAGTTCGATATTTCGGCTTAGGAGACGAATGATCATGCACTGTAAGACTTATGCTTCTGTTTGATAGTGTGGCTTAGGAGACGAATGATCATGAACTGTAAGACTTATGCTTCTGTTTGATAGTGTGGCTTAGGAGACGAATGATCATGCACTGTAAGACTTATGCTTCTGTTTAGATAGTGTGGCTTAGGAGACGAATGATCATGCACTGTATGACTTATGCTTCTGTTTGATAGTGTGGCTTAGGAGACTAATGATCATGCACTGTAAGATTTCTTCTAGAGGATTACGATTTCCATAGGATTAGTCGACTTTATTTGTTATTGTAGTTGGCTTGTATATCGATTCCACGTTATGTTTACGTAGAATATAGTGTAGGTTTTTGTATGAGTGCAGAAAATTGTTCCATTTGGACTGATTTTTTTTCGGCAGGTTTATGACCTTGTAGAGAATTTGAATATATATTTGGATTATTGGTAGACCATTTATTTGTTTTTTATCTTTTCTATAGGAATTGGACAGAAGGAATATAATTTTGCACAGGGTGAGTTTAGTTGATGTGGTGTAGGAGTTGGTTATTTAAATCGGTTTCAGCTACTCATAGGTAACCAATTGGATTAGTGTGTAGGAGTTGGTTATTTTATTAGGTTTCAGCTACTGAAAGGTTAGTAATTAGGTTAGTGAAAAAGCTTGTATGTATGCGAGTGGATTGGACGTCGGTAGAAAATGTAATAAAATTGTTTGTTGTGAATTATTTCATTAGGCATGTATATTCTCTGTAATTTTTGTACTGAGCGATTAGGAATTTCGAATAATATGTTTATTGTATTTGTTGTAGAAGTTATGCATGTTGATATCAGATAGCTCTTAGATTATTCGCGTTGTATATTGGGTAAGGTTTTGTATAAATAAAGAAGCATATCTCGTTTGCCTTGCCTCTTCAATATATGTTAGGCCATGGTAGAGAATTGGATGAAGAAGCATATCTTGTTTGTCTTGCCTTTACAATATGTGTTAGGCCATGGTAGAGAATTGGAAAAATAGGCATATCTCGTTTGCCTTGCCTCTGCAATATATGTTAGGCCATGGTAGAGAATTGGATGCAGAAGCATATCTTGTTTGTCTTGCCTTTACAATATGTGTTAGGCCATGGTAGAGAATTGGATAAATAAGCAAATCTCGTTTGCCTTGCCTCTTCAATATATGTTAGGCCATGGTAGAGAATTGGATGAAGAAGCATATCTTGTTTGTATTGCCTTTACAATATGTGTTAGGCCATGGTAGAGAATTGGATGAGGAAGCATATCTTGTTGGTCGTGCCTTTACAGTATGTGTTAGGCCGTGGTAGAGAATTGGGCAAAGAAGGATATCTCGTTTGCCTTGTCTTTTCAATATGTGTTAGGCCATGGTAGAGAATTGGGCAAAGAAGGATATCTCGTTTGCCTTGTCTTTTCTATATATGTTAGGCCATGGTAGAGAATTGGATATATATTTTTATTTGCACCGGAACATTTGTTTGGGTTGAATATTCCCGGTCATGTTTCTCCTGTACCAATAGAATTTAAAATTTATTCATTTCGGAGTATTTTCTCGTACTGTTGAAAACATTTGTACGGTTTACGTGTTGATGTTGGTCTTGTTTTATTTTTTCAGTTTGGCGTAGTAGATAAACGCTCGTTCGATGTTGTGTATTCCTCTATGATAATGTTAGTTTAGTTGTTGAAAAGTAGGAATACTTCAGCTACGTTGCTATAAAGCTGGTAAATGTGTATTTGTTTTCTAATTCCTAAAATATTTATTCTGGGGTTAGTGTAGGTTATTTCATGGCTGTGGAAAGATATCTCTAATCCTATTTTTTTTTTCGTTTAGCCTTTGCTAAATGGTAGTGTTTGAAATTATTAGGTGGTTAATTGGTTGTTATAGGTAATCGGTATTTTTTAGTTTGCATCGTGATATGATTGTGATCCACGATCGGATTTTTCTGTAGCATTGTGATTTTCATAGTACTAGTTTACTTTATTTATTGTAAGAGTTTATGTATATGAGTTTAACGTCTTGTTAAGATACGCTGGATTTTAGTTCGACTTTGTGTAAGGGTGAAAGATTGTCAAATGTTCTGTTCTTTTTAATACAACTTATGCGTTTATTTCGGTCCATTCATTTTAAATTTTGTGTATGGGTTCAAGTTTTGTTGAGTTATTTACGATGGTCGTTTGCTATGACGTGTGGTTGTGAAAGGGGTATCTACACTACTAACATTAGGAATACTATACCTTTATTAGGATTACGCGTTCACTGCATCGGATGATTTGGAAACGGGGAATTTTACTAGATACGAATGCGCTTCATCGTCTTTTATTGGATAAACATTAACAATGATTTCGCATATATTATTATTTTTTAAGTCTTGTTATTATTCGGTGTTCAATTTAATTATTCTGAACATTCAGTTTCTACTCGGTTTTAATTGTTTGATGAAATAATAATTTTTTGAACCGAAACTAACTTTGGTTTCTCGTATATATCTTTTCGTGTACGTTAATATGCGAAAATACTGCATAAAATTTCCTGACTCCACCAATTTCATTTAATTCTTGATTTTTTTATGTACAATTAAAAAAAATCAATAGTTTTTTGCACGAGTCTAGTTTCATCTACCTACATATTTATATATATGTTTTAATCTATCTTTCACCTGATTTATCATTTGCGGGGCTAAGCTACTCTCCTAATATTTCTTCTCTGGTGTTATACTTTTTCGATTCATCCCGAACATCCAACATTCAACGGCTTGTTTTTCGAATATTTTTCATTGCGGTATCTACTTTCTCTTATAGTTAACACTACTTTTCATTTACTTAATTCAGTACAATTGGCGGCAAATGTAGAAATGATGAGCTGTTTGCTACCGCCAGCGACCTTCTCTTCACAGTTCCACGCCCTCTCATCAACTATTGACATTCCCCCTTTTGTCTCTATAGGCTACTGATCAGTCTTGGTACAGAAGCCTACCTTCGGTTACTTTGCTACCTTCGGTAATGTCTCCATTCCTTGCATCGCACGTGTTGCGTGTTATTATTACGGTATTGAAGGAGCCCTTCACGGGAGTGCCAGCAAAGACAATAGTTTGAAGCTCCAGCGGACTGGACTTGACGAATCTTATACTTGAATTGGAGGATGATCGCTTATTATCGAGTAATCCTAGGAAGATTCTTCGAAACTTAATCTTTCGTTTCACTTTCCATTGTATAAAAAGAGATAAGATGTAGAATATTCGGATCTTAACATATTTTATTTTAATAACTGATCATATCAAGGCATTCTTTGTATCCATATCTCCTCAAACATACCTTAACTTATTGTTGAATTCACGATTTTTTGCACACGTGCCTGCATTCACATTCTGAATTTAGCTAGCAATAACATTAGCACTCAATTATTCAGATATTTTATTTATTCATTGACTTTTTTGCTATACGCATTTTCGAATCTCTTGATATGTCTCAATATTTTTCTTGAAATTGTCAATCGCTATTTCTTTCCATAGAAAAGTCAGATACTTCAGATGATTTCGAACCACAATTTAGCATTTTGGTAATTATTTACTGTAATATTTCATTTTGTACTTCATAATGCAGGGCAACGAGTCAGTCTTCATGTAGTCGTGTGTACAAGACCGTTTTATGCCGTCGTGTTTAATTATAAACAATATACGAGCTCGGCAGCCCATCTGGTTACCTGATTACGCTCGCCCCGCATTTCACTCCCTATGGAACCTGAAGTTGGCTACTTCGAAGGCAGGAGCGAGCGAGTGACTCATTATGTCAGGTCTATTGACGGTCAAGAGACCATGTTTTTTTCATTACATAATCAGTATCTGAGCTGACATTCCTGCTTCAAAT
>SDVV010005789.1:0-18931 GCA_016164225.1 Gammarus roeselii | reverse complement strand
TATATATAACTTAATGCAAACGACAGAGTGACGTTACCGACAGGGGGAGAGAACGTTACCTGGCGTGTAGAACAGTCATTGAAGCCAGATCGACCCTCAAAGCACATAGAATAGAAAAAAACATTGCGGGTAACGATAAAAAGAACCCAAAGACTTTTACTTGGACGTAAGTGAGCTTAGAGAATGACAAGAGATTTGGTTGTTCTCCTAATTGATGCTGGTTGTATAGGACGTCCCATGAGGACATGCCAGTGTCCTGAATTTATTTTTTTGCTCAGTGTTCACAGCTTCTGTGACTGGGCTATTGAACAAAACACCTTATATACTGGAAAGTTACCCTCAACCCTCAACACTCAATATCTTCAAATCCATTGGGCTCGATGGTCTCCACAAAAAAGTTCTCAAGGATCCCCGAGAGAAATTGACGGATTTTCTGACCCTCTCTTTCACTGTATCAATGACGAGTCCACGAAGTTGGTGAATCGTTAATGAAACGGCAATCTTCAAGCAGGAAGACCGACAGTCGCACAGCAATTTAGGACGTAAAGACCTTCGAAAAGACTACGATCACCATAAAAAAACTCATCAAGGCTCTCGTCGCTAGGAGGCGGTCTGACGTATTCATTGCTCCGTATCTGCTTCTCCGGAGCCTAAATTGTATATCCACCATATATAATAGTGTAACGTAATGGGCCATCCCGGCCAATACCTTGGGTCTGCTTACCCACCGAGAGAGTTCACAGCATGGGGAAAACCAACACTAGGATGCAGAGCCGTCCGTTCCGGCTGCAACTCATTTATCCTTGGATTATGCCTTATCATTAGATTTCGTTTGAAACCTATGTAATGCAGGGCACTCGACACATATTAGGTTCGTCTCTTCTATTGTGAACACATATCGACACCACCTCCAACGTAATCCTTCTCATCGCCCAACTAAATTTCAAATCACGAATTGTATCCACCTCCCTTCAAGTTTTCCACGACCAACACTAATCATGTCCACTTCTCTTCATATTTAATCACTCCACTTCACTGCACTTTCTAAATGACGTCAGGAGTCGCGGTAATTTCAGAAATTCATGAACAAACCAAAGATGACTCAGCAGGGTGACTTTTTCGGGTCAGGCTACGAAGCGTTCAACCCATTAAGTAACTCTAGTGTGCAGATGACAGAACTAGATACGTATAAATGCAATTGTAGCGCTGGAAGCAGCATTCTAAATATATCAACTGTTTACCGGTAGTTGTGAATGATTAGAGTGTTCGTACTACAACGTTTCATTTGGTGCGATGAATATTTTATCTCATGTACGTTTCACTCGCAGTGCGACTTTGTCCGACGCACAGCGGCAGTTCTTGTCCTGTCAGTGACTATTTGTCCATTGATTAAAATGCAGTCTATAATATTGATCCATTAAAATACCAAACACTGAGACACTTGATGTGGGTATACTGCAGGCCACTATACAGATAAAGATACAGACACTAGGCCAAATACCCCAGCATGGGGGGTGACCGACGGCAAGGCGCATCTCACACCCTCATACGCTCACACTCACACAACTTAGCTCTGTTGTGCTGAAGGGTCCGGCCGGTAACCCCGCAACACACACTATCGGTCACGACTACAATCCGAGGATCCGTTGTCAGCTGCAGGGCCCGACAGTTTCCACTGGTTTACCCCCGTCGAATCATGATGGTCGCTCCCCCCCCCCACCCACGACCATCCCGACAACGTGATGCCAAGGACGGGAAAGCACATCAAAGCAGAGTCAAAAATGAACCACTCACAACAATTTTCCACTCACTCCTGTTCATTGTCCGCTTCGTCGATGCTTGCACATTCAAGTCTCTCCTTCTAACGCCTGTTTCATAGCATCCTTCCACCCAAACTTCGGTCTACCTCTAGGCCTGCAACCACTCGCCTCCGCCTTCATCACTCTTTGTACAAATCTCCGTTAATCCATCCTCACCAGGAAAGAATAAGGTTGAAGGTTTTCGAGCTGAAATGTTTGAGCAGCATGACTGAAGTGACGCTGAGAGACTGGATCACCAACGACGGGGTTCGAATCAGAACAGCAATTGTGAAAAAGGTAAAGGACAACTTTTTCTCTCCTGGTGCGAATCCAAACTGTCATCCAACGTCTCCACCATCCCCGTTCTTCACCGGATCACCACGTCGTTGGGGATCCGGTCTCTCAGCGTCACTCCAGCCATGCTTCTCAAACCTTTCCTCTCGAAAACATTTAACCTTCTTTTCTCCTCTGCTTACACCCCTCAATTTGCGTATAGCACCGTTGGGGCAACGACACCTTCATACAACCCTCTCTTTGCTTAAATCTCTAACGTCCTACAGCTCATTACATATTCTGCCTTGCGCCCAGCTATTGACATCCCTCCTTGACACTCGACTTCTACTCTTTTTGTACTAGTACAGTCTTCTCCCCATGGGAGCCCAGATACTTAAGAAACTGAACTTCTTCCGACAACTCTGCATTTAGGAGCAACAGTCTTCGAGCACCTTGTTACTTTACTTGTACCCACTTTCGCTATAAGTTTGCTCCTCTCTTACACTCTACCAAACTCAGACACTAGCCAACATAGCCTCTCCTCTGAATCCGCCACTTGCGCCGTATCGTCCGCAAGCAGTAACTGGCTCAACTGTCAAGCCCGCTCACTCGCTTCCAACAGCTCAAATCCACGACTTAGCACACCCGCGTTCACATCCTTGACCACTCCATCCATGTAGAGATTGAACAGTCAGAGAGACATCACACAGCCTTTTCTCAGACCCACTTTCACTGTAAACCAATCACTCACCTCGCTTTCCACTCTGGAACAAGCTCGGCTGTCAACATAGAAACTGTGCACCGCTCTCAACACGATTTCCGCAATACCCTCTACAGCGCTTCCCTGTCAATACTATCGTATACCTTTTCGAAATTCAAGATGGCCCAGAACACTTCCTTTCCATTGGCAAGGTACTTTTTATAGACCTCTATCACTGGGAAAATCGGATTGGCACACCCTCTACCACTCTTAAAGACCTACTGTTTCTCTCCAAATTCGTAATCCGTGCATTCTCTTATCCTTTTGATCAACACTCTCACATTCAACTTACCTACCACACATGACAAACTGATGCCTCTTGAGTTGCAGCCTTCAATTTTAACTCCTTTGCCCTTATACAGCGGAACAATGCAGGCACTGCGCCATGCAATCGGTATCATGCCCGCTACAAAACAAATGTTTAGTACCGTCCCCAACCATTCAACAATCGTTATTCCACCCCTTTTCAGGCACTCGGTAGCAACGTCATCCAAACCAGAGCTTTCCCTGCTTTCATCACCTCAACCGCCTCCTGCAACTCTTCCCTTGAAATGTCCGCAACAAGTCTCTCTCTCATCCGCGCACCACCACCAACAGTAACAATGTCAGCCTCTTTGTCATTTTCGAAATTCCACAATTCATCAAAAAACTTGGCCCTCCTTTTCCGTACACCACCACTTTCCGTTCACAACTGGCCGTTTTAATTTTTCACCGCCTCCTCCTCTCCGGTCTCTCCATTCCACACTCTCTTAACCTCTTTCCAGAACATTTTTTTTCACCTCCAAAATCTGACACAACCGTCTGCCCCACCTGGCTTGCCTCACCACTCGCATTACCACCTTCTTCCTCTTCTTATAGTTGTCATGAGCCGCCACCGACCTTGCTTGCAGCCACTCCTCAAAAGCCCTTATTTTCTGCGCCACCGGAGTTTTGACCCCTCGTTACACTACTCGCGGCCCTTCCGTCAGCACCCGCCCACACGGCGCACACCACAAACATTTCTAGAAAATCTCAACATGGCAACTCTGATCGTCTCCCCTTCTTCCTCCACATCTTGCAGGTTCTGTCCCCTCACGTTGTCATATTTCTCCCTCAATGTCCGCTGGAACTCCTCAGCTCTGCTTTTTACATTTTGCTCACTTCCTTTCACTACCTCTCTTCCTCCTCACACCAGCAGATGCTCCAACAGCAGATGGTCAGAGACTCGTCTTCCCTCCCCTCTCAACACCCGCACATCCAACAGCCTCTCACCACTCTCTTCGAAATCGGCACAAAATCCATCAGCGCTCTCTCTACCACTGAACCATGGGCCATCCATACCCATGTGTACTTGTGGATTGAACAAGCTGTTCCCGACGATCAGCTCCTGCTCCATGCACAAGCTTATAAGGTTTTCTCCACTATCATTCCTACCAGCAACGCGATACCTCCCTCTCATTATCCACTACTGAGTCTCAAATCCTTGCATTGAGGTCACCCAGTACTACCACATTGAAATTACTTCTGAAACTCTCAGAACACTCGCTCCCTCTTCTCCTCACACCTCTCGCTACCAGGTTCGTACACACTAAAAAATGCCAATTTTTCTAAGCCTAACTTTACTTTCACCCAGTTCAATCTTGAGGACACATCTTTCCACTCAATAACGCTACAACCAGTCGGTCAGACAGTAACAACGCTATACCTTCCCGTGTCCAACCTTCATCCACGCCTGATTTTCTTCCACTTACCACTCCAAACTCACACTCGCCTTTACCCTTCAGCTTAATCACACTCAGCGCCAACACATCTGAGTTCCTTATAACAAACACCTCACCAACCTCTCGCCTCTTTATTTCACTCGTACTACAACCACGCACATTCAGCGACCCTAACAATGGGGTTCGGAGAACCCTATTCACTCGTCTTTTAGGAAACATTTTGTTGATGAGGCGCCTCCTTCGACACGCAGGGGTTGCGGAAGCACGATTCTAAGCTCCCGCTACAGGGCTCCCCTTTTAGTTGCATCCTACGACTCGCAGGGGTTACGGTAGCAGTATTCTAACACCCCCGCTACGCGGATGTTATTATACGTAATTTTGTAATAAAAAGTCAGTGGTGTGTTCTTGGAAGATGAATGTTAAAACGTATTGCTATGCTAGAGAATAATTTTAATTCGATAGGACATGACCACCTTTGAACTGTCTGAAGGCAAGTGGTTGGGAAGCATAGAAACTACCGCCAGTCTCGTCCTCACACTCAAATGTAAATGTGTGCTGCTCAATAACTGAGGGAGACGGAATGATATCAGTCGGGCATCAGCCATGTGATGACGCATGCAATTGCCTTTACTTTGACCTGACGACAAGCTGGAATAAGATCATGTGTTTGCGACATGTGTTTGGGAACGTTTCTTTTTATAAATATTCTGATTTATAGGGTAAAAACATTTTAATGCGTGAATTGAAATATCAAAACTTCACTGAATAAATTCAAATTAGGTCCATTATAATATGAAAAACTTCTTTATATTCGATCTTCAAGTTCGTTATCGAATTTATTATTATATTTGTTTCAAAAGTATCCAACAGGACTAGTTGAGAATTTTAGTTACTAAGAGTAAGTACTATCTATTAATGACGGTCTGTCAATAGTTGGATTGAATTAGTGCTCACGTCCAAAACAGGAAGTCTTATTTAGCGAGGTTACACAGCAAACCTGAAGTGAAATCCTGGAATATGTGTTGCAAGAGCATTCTTTTGTTGGAACAATAAACCATAGTTTACTCTAAACCACAAATTTGAGATATTGTGCAATGTCGCAATCGATAGAGATGAACAATTAATTAGAAATTAGATCGCAATAAGCGTGTTATCATCATACGAGCAGCTGGTAATTCAACAGTCAGGCTCTAGTACCCCAGAACCCATTCAGAAATATAATGCGACATGAGAATATTCGCCCTGCAACTAAAATGGCTTTTGATTATCTCGCGCGACATTGCATTAACCAAGTTTTCCAGGAACAAAGTGGACGCGGAATCAACCAAGATTAATGCTTTAACTTCAAACGATCCGAGAACGCGCCATCTTGTCAATAAAATGCCATCGGAAATGATCAGGCTTGCCCCTGGGAAGTGCAGGTAACCTGCTCGCCCATCCATTCAATGAAAAACCATTGCAACAATCTAAATATACTATGCACATCGCAGTGGGAAAAATAACAAAGTTAATCAGAGGCAGACTCTCAGAATTAATGTTAATCACACCATATAATTTGAATAACCTTTTAAAACTTCGGCAATAAAATGACGTGTAATTAGGCAAACAAGGTCAAGCCATATTATACCAGCGTCACGGCTGCGGCATGAGCGTACCTTGCTGGCGCCCTAGCCATTGTAACAATCAATTGTCATCAATTGGCACCAATTTGCACTCGTATCACACCAGGGAAAAGAGCTGGAGCAGTTCTATGGACCGGTGTATGATTTTTTTTAGATCATGTTATAAATTGATGTTCGTTGTGTCTATCGTCCCTTTTAATCAATGTGGAAGAACATGCTGGGCTCTTAGTAATATGGGTGCAATACATCGAAAATAGTACATCACACTCCTTTCATGCACTCACACTCACACAAACTTAGCTACTTAACACTAATGGGTAACGCTAGGAGTCCCTTCAATACACAGTTGGGTCAGGAGTAAAGTTAGAGATCGAGATCAGTGTGAACAACAGGGCTCGGAAGCGGTAACTGGTTTACCCTTGCTGCGTCACAGTAACCGGGCCCTCAAAACCCATGAAATTCCCGTGGGTGGAGGAGGGTGGAAAATCTCATCGAGGCAGCTTCAAAACTCATCCATTCACAACCATTTTCCTCTTCCGTATATCCATTTAATGTCCCTCGCTACCTCCTCACTAATGTCTCTTCTCCCTAACGCCGATTCAAAACATCCACCCACAAAACTTCGGACAAACATTTAGGCCTACGTTCACTCAAGTCCGCTTACATCACATTTTCACCAATCTTCCATTATCCGTCCTCAGCATGTGCTCGAACTATTATGAAATGAGTGAATTTACTTCCTCCCCTCACTCGCCCTCCATCCTCGTTCTAATTCGAACACCTTCCTGATCGATCCTATCTCTTAGCATCACACCAGTCATGCCCCTCAGCCATGTTATCTCGATAACATTCAACCAGCTTCTCTCTTCTGTTCTGGCCCACATCCTCTCTTTGCTTCCAGACCCATCGTCCTACAGCTCATTAGACAATTCAATGTACCCAACATTTAACACCCTTCCCTCATTCACCATTACTCCTTAGTTTCCTCTGGCACACATGCGAACCCAGGTACTTGAAACTGCGGACACTCAATTTTAAGTAGACACTTCTGTTTCCGCACCGACATTTTTCGAACACCTAATTGCTTACTTATACCCACGCTAACTCGTAACTTCCTTCTCTCAATCTCTCTACCAAAATCCGACACCATCCTTCACAAAATCTCCCCAGAATCCGCCACCAGTGCTGTATCACTCGGAAACAATAAATGACAACTGCCAACCACCTACTTCCTCCCAACAGCTCTAAACCTTGCCCCACTATTCTTGCGTTCACCTCCCTGGCGACTCCATCCGATGGAGTCTTTGTCAGCCAGGAAGAGATGAAGTCACTTTGTCTCAGTCACACTATCAATGTGAACCAAGCACTTACTATGGTCCCCACTCTGACACTTGCTATGCTGCCAAGATGGAATCTCCTACCCGTTTGCAACACATTCACTCTCAAAGTCACACTGTTTCTCGCTAATTGCAGTGGAACAATTCAAACTTTTCGACATTCACTCGGCACCATGCCCGAGACAAAAGTATGACTCAGTGTCCTCACCAATCATTCTATTATCGCTATTCCGCCCTTCTTCAAGCACTCCGCGGCAACAACGAAAAACAGTGGCGTGTCTGGTTTTATCTCCTCTACCGCCTTCTGCACGTCTTCCTTAATAATGTCAGCAATATGTCTGTCTCAAAACCAGAATCCGTCCACTGCCCATAGAAAAATGTCAACCTCACTGATATCTTCAACATTCAACAACTCAACAAAATAGTCGGCCCACATCTCCCATATATCATCACTCTTCATCAACATCTTTCACCACCTTCTTCCTGGTTTACCTTCCCTCAACCCCTTCACTTCTATCCAGAACATCTTTTTGTTCACTTCAAAATTTGGGCACAACCGTCTGCCTCAGTTGGCATCAGCATCCTTCATTGCTCTCCTCACCACTCGCACCACCTCTTTTCGGTTCTCTATACATTTGCCATTAACCACCATAAACCAGGCTTTCAACCACTCCTTAAAGAAGTTCCTGCTTATTTGTGCCACAAAAAGTTTGAACTCCTCGATTCACCACTAGCTGCCCTTTCTTCTGCAGCCGCCCATGCGGTGACAGCCACACACATTTTACGGGGTCGCTATCCCTGGCTCTAAATTATTTTATAGCTAACGTCAGATCAACCCCTATCATCTCCGCCAACTGCCTTATCAGCTCCAAGTTGTTCCGACTACCTACCTACGGTACCATTTTTTTAACAGCGAACATTCATAGCGTTCCTCAGTCACACCAGCCACTGTCATATCTGCCAGTGACATTCTGGTGAAAATCTGTTTCAGCCCACGTCAGAATCAGCCACCAGTCGTACCATTTACCGGTTATCACTTGAATGAAACTTTTCCTGCCCAACCTAACCTAACCTAGGGTACGTGTTTCTAACCCGCGAGGCAAACATACGTATTTTTGTAGGGTACGTAATGCCGTTTTTTAGCGTTTTTTTATAGAAGTTTCATTAAAGTGATAACTGTTAGGTTGGTACGCCTGTTTCGGTGTAATGACAGTGGCAGATATGACAGTGGCAGATTTTGAAGTGGTGGAAAGTGAGTGTGGGCAGAATCATCGTTAGGTAGAAAGCACGTGGGATGAAAGATTTTTAGCGGTCATGACAGTGTCCGGTCATGACAGTGAGGTGAAGTGAAGCGGCGATAGTGCGCGTGTGCGGGAATAATTTTAACGCGAACGCTGGGCTCCCATTTTACGGGCATCTCAACAATGCATCTCTGAACGTCTAACATTTTACTTCAACATTTCTCAGTTCTTGTTCTCTCACGCTGTCATTTTCCTCATTCAACTCTCGCAGTAACTACTCAGCTCTGCTTTCCACATTCAGTTCACTCACAGTCACCACCTCTCTTCCTCTTCCCACCTTTTTGTTCTTTTTCTACCTGTTCTCCACTCCTAATCTTTCTTTCACCAGTGGATGATCCACCTTTCCTACACCCTCCCCTCACAATACCCACACATCCAGCAACCTCCCTACCACTCACCTCGAAATCAGCACAAAATCCATCAGCGCTGTCGCCACCACTGTGTCTGGGTCTTCCTTACAAATGTGTACTTATGGATATCTCGCTTCTTGGACAGGCTGTTTCCAACCACCAGCTTCTGCTCCATGTACAAGCCTATCAGCTTCTCACCATTGTCCTTTTTACCCGGTATGACATACCTCCTTACCACATTCTTTTATCTGGTACAACATTTTATTTTTATTTAAACGGTCATGAATCAGAATATATTGGCTTCATGTGATTTAAATTGGTTTGGCCCGAAAACTGTGACCTCTAGAACGTGTCAACTGACGCATGAACACGAGAAAAATTACAATGAGGATGGACGCTTTGTCCCGCCGACCATGGGGTGGACAGCAAAATTGTAAGGCTCGTTGTCGGTGTCGCTCAGTTGTGATAAACATTACCGCCACAGTTAACACTACAATGAATACCTTGCTAGGGTCTGTACAACTCTAGAATCGTTCCTGAAACAGTGTGGGATGTAGAGACATAGTTATTAACTGTTCAGATATTCTATCATGTAGAAAGAGACGAGACTTTTTGGCTGTAATATCATAGTAGCTTGACATTTATATTGCAACATATATTTTAGATGTGCCGAAACCAAAATTTTCAATGTTGCCGATACCCGATGCCGATGGAAAAACTTCCCTAACGCCACCTCCGGTACTACCGGTACCAAAAATACCAATACATTCACTGATAACGATACCTTTTCATATATTTTCTTATGAAATTGATTATTTTGAATATGTAAAAAATGATACAAACCAAATTAAATAGAAGAGTGTATATTTTGAAATATAAATCAAGTCAGCAGATAATCACCTATATTAAATTTCTTACAGAAAATACTATCAGAAGAAAAAAATTTGTGTGACAAAATTGTAGAAACTGAATTGTAAAGTGGAAACTCGGGAAAGCTCGTCCAACTTTTTCTTTGGTTAGGCGTTGGGCAGCTTCATCTCACACACTGTTCATATTGATGAGGGATAGCGAGGGTTGAGAACCTTGAAGTTAGACGATTAGGACGTGGCCTAAGCATGAACCACATTGCGTCCGGAAGCATATTTTGTTGTGGCACAATGTCAATTTACATCTGCAACCCAGAAGCAGTCAAAGTTTTCAATCAAGAAGTGTCGAATAGAAAGCGTAGAATTTTCCATGAATCTCTTCACTAAGAAATTAAGTTGCAGCTGCTGTTGGTTCTGGAAGTGTAGCGTTCCTGTGGCTCGATCTAAGAAATTCAATTTTTATTTAACATTTCAAAGAGGGATGGAAAAGATGAGGATGATATTTGCTCAAGTCTTTTTCTATGATGTTAAATCTCTGCACGAATTTCCGTTTTGACGTTGTTGGAAAGGAAGTTTGACCGTATTCGAGAATAATCATGCTCTTTTGTTCACTCGTATAGATTATTGAGAGGCAAGATGTGGTGATTATTTTCTCGACTTGAAATTTCGCTTTCAATCAATATATGATAGAAAATAAGAGATTGATAACAGAACGGAGAGTATCAAAGATACGAAAAACCTATAACGTTACAAGAACTGGAGAAATTTTATCTTCAATTGTGAGTTTTAAAGCTTGTTGGAAGATGCAGTCGTGTCCTGTACGAATCCCTTTGATGGATAGCTCATAGTGTTTCGTATGAACGGAAGTTTTGCGTTATTTGGCGCTATATCCAACTTATTTCTGGCATCCTACCGGTATAATGTGACCGGATAACACAAACATGTTATGATTAGTTTATTTTATAAATGAAGTTCCTCATATGTATCAAACTGTTTATAAAGATTTATTTTTGAGTGAATTGGTTCTCCAAGTCAATTTTTTTCCACAAACTCTTTATCTTCTATGCCCAGCTAAACTAACAAAAAAAATAAGGATAAACAAGATGTGAAATCAATAAGCTACAATTAAAATGCGTGTGTTTAATATTTTACATAAATTCACTATATTATCACCATATATGGGCCGGTTCTCCAACGACACAAAAATGCATTCCCGATGCGTCATGATCACATACATTTCCTTCTCCAACTTCTGGGTGGAAGAGAAACAACAATGTAAAGTCAAATAAAAATCTATATTTTATTCATTGCTAATGGTCAACTAGAATCTTGATTGTGTTTTATTAACATTTTAATTAAATCTATGGTTGTCTTAGTTCAAGGCATAAATATTCTACACAGTTATACGTGATGACTGAGTTATAAAATGTTACAACCTCTGCCAATCCTGTTAAATGACGAATCACCTGTTCAATAAGATAATAAATTACATTAAGTGTTCGACGACACACGATCCTAACACAAATTGATGCTGCAAGTACTGCGCATCAACAACGATGAGGTAATGATTTATTTATTATATGCAATGAATCAACTGGCCGAGTGGTCGGTCTTCTACAGAGGGAATATCACTAAGGAGAATTTTTTCTTTGCTCCGTTATGCTGAACTCCGAATAACAGTTCACATTTGCCCTGACAAACTTCGTTTTGGTGATGTCATCAGTTGAATCTCCCATATATTGTTCGTGTTCATGGCAATATTATACTGCATGTAGCTCGGAATCATAGTTCAATAGCTCTGTGGTTGGCTATATCAAAATGATGATCTTCTAACCTTGCCTCTATATATTCCACAGCTTCTGAACACGGAATCGAGTTGATATAATCGACCACAAAAGTTGCAGCAAAAACATCATAATAATTAACCTTAAAGAAAGCGATCGTGAAAATGTTGAGCAGTTGCGAGTTAATGAAGACAAAATTATCGAGCACACTGGTGCACAGTGCAGCTCCATTAAAGCTTTCCGCGTTGGTGAGCGGCGTCACACAACCAGAGGGCCGGTCCCATACGGCCCCGCCTCAGATCAGCCCCCAAACTTAAATCTCTGCAAGAAAGGATCAATGTCCAGTATATGTTTGTCACAACACCTTCCTTGAAAGACAGAGACAAATGGATAAGTTTAAGAAGCTGAAAACTCAATATATTTTAAGGGTAATAAACTTAAATATAAGGGACGCAAACAACCTCAACAGCATCAACTAAGATCTAGTCTACCTCATTCAAAAATCCAATAAAGTTACAGTCGAGTTCTAAACTGAAAAGAACACACAGAGCAGCAGCAGAGGCAACAACCCAAATGACAACACTACCAACGATGCAAGCAACCCGCCACCTAAACATCAGTCTCCTGTGCAACAATTCACCAACCAGCATCCAAACTCCAACAACCAAAAACTGGCAACAAATTCTGAACAAGTGGACCACCTAGTCCAGTCGTCTGCGGTAGCTGTGGGAGCGACACCTCCTGAATGGGGTAACCAGCTGATGAGCAGCGGAGCAAACTCCGCCAAATATGTCACCCCGACAGTTGACAGTGGAGATGAGGAAAAGCGTGAGAACAACCTCTCGGGACGACCATCGTCATCCGGGCTGACAAGTGACGAATGTACAAATGAATTGGTCCATAAACCCACACCCAGTCCTCGCTTAAATATCAGAACACACGAGTATGGGGAACAGGAGTTATGACTCATCCAGTCCCGAGCAGCTTCATCTTGTCTAAAGCAGCTATTAGTAATGACTGCATTGATGATTATTAAACCATATCTCGTTTGTGGCAAGCTTTCATCAAATAATTTTAATATTTTTAGATCTAGAATATAATTTTTCTAATCCAACTCTTACATTGAGTTTCATGCTCGGTTTGTTGTAATTGCACAAAAAATAGCGTATGATTTGATAACTCACTTCTACCGTACTTATATATTACAGTAAAAAAACATCATCACCAACTTTCTCTCCGCCGACATTCTCCATTATATGTCATCAAATTTTGTAAATTCGTGCGTGTTCTACAACATTCTGTTTTTCGCGAGTCAGAATATGATTGTAACAAAAATTAAATAAAACATACTTGTAAATAAACAAACAACCTCCCGAACGTTCCTATTAACAGCTTGAAACTCTAAATGGAGGAACAAGTAAACAATATTGATTTATTTGATCGTGCTTTGCAGGAAGTTGAAAATAATTTCAACAATGTTCTCCATGGAATCGATTTAGCTTTAGAAATGAGAATGAACATTCCAGAGTGTCAAATAATTCCAGGTGATGAGCTCCCTCGCCTTAAAGAAACAATTTTACCTGCATGACATTAAATGATGCATGTTTGAAAGAGAACTTTCGTACCCTTCAAATCAATATAACGGATCACTTTGCACCTACAGTGCTAGGGATCTGCGAAACCAAATTGACAAATGAATTACTGGGGGTTACAATTTGTATTCAAACAATAATGTGAGTAATAAGGGAGTCGTTTGTTTATTTATAAATAACAGGCTAACTGATGTACCGAGACCTGAACTTTCATTCACCAGGCCAGGAATTGAGACTCTTTTTGTCGACATTTATTGTTATAACGATGTTAAAACGATAGGTATGGTTTACCGTAGAGCCTCTGAAATGTCTGTAGAAAGTTTCTCGCTGGATATGAATGAAATTATCAGTGGCATTGACGTAGCCCAAGGCAAAGTGTATATTATGGATAATTTCAACGTAAATCTGCTTCAGTGTCATAGATCGAATTCAGTTGCTGACTATTGTAATAATTTCCTTTCTCATGGTTTGTAACCATTAATTACCAAACCAACGCGTACAGCTGCTGGAACATTTTCACCAACGATGTTAATAGTGTAACTCATGAAACTGCGATAATTTTGGTTGTCCTCAACCATTACACAATTTATATTCTAAAACCGAATTCTCACGAACCCCGTAATTCGACCTTAATTATCCATCGTAAATATAACGACCGTAACATTCAAAGCTTTAAAGAGGCACTGGGAGCCTTCGACTCATTACTGATTTTCAAACGATTCTCAATGCTTTCAATAATTACTTCAACAGTATTCTTAATACTCTAAGTAAATCAATTATCAGCAACAACATCGCTTTTGAACATTATTTAGAGGATGCAATTCCTGAATAGCCAATCTTTAACACTACCGACCCAAACGAAGTTGAAGCAATCAATATAGGTTCAAAAAATAATTGCAGCAATGGCTAGGATAACATCCAACCAATGTAATTAAAGCTTTATCTGAGACCATTGTAGCTCATATGACATAATTTATCAATGAGTCTCTTATGCAAGAATTTTTCCTGATGCACTTGAAATCGCTAAAATTAGTCCAATATTTAAAAATAAAATCAAAACAGAATTAAAAATAATCGCCCAATATCAGTCCTGTCCGTCATATGCAAAGTTTATGAAAATGTATTTTATGCTAGACTACATACTCATTTTGTCTTGAATAACTTACTTGGCCAAGATCAATTTGGCTTCCAGGCTTCCAAGAATACAGAGCATGCTCTATTAAAATTTGCTGGAGACGTTGTTGATGGGTTTGACAGTGGTAAAGTCACCGTTTCAACTTTTATGGATCCTAGCAAAGCTTTCGATTGCGTGAATCATGATATTTTGGTTGTGAAATTACAGCATTATGCAGTTCGTACTATTGATAAGAGCTGGATAAAAAGTTATCTTCTTGATATAAAACACCTAGTGAGTTGGAAAAAACAATCATCATCTGTCAATACGTTAGATATTGGAGTGCCGCAAGGGTCTATCCTTGGGCTTTTGCTTTTCCTTACATATATTAATGATATTGTAAACACTAGCGACAGGGTATCCTTTGAACTTTTTGCAGGTGATACTACAGTTTATTCGACCGGGAAAAAACTCAATGATACTATTACAAATATGAATAATCAATTGGTTCACATTTCAAACTGGTTCACATTTAACAAGCTGACTCTAAATGTCGACAAGATGCAGGTCATTATATTTTCCAGGAGGATGATACCCATTCCTAACACACATACCGAATTGAACAGTCAACCGGTAGCATATGTAGCATAAACAAAGTTTCTCTGTATAATAGTAGATCAGAGACTTAACTGGCAAGATCACGTCTCATTTGTTGCCGGGAAATTATTCGAATCGTGTGGCATCCTATATAAAATTAGAAATTGTCCTCCGACTCCTGTTAAAAGTCTATTGTACTATAGCATTATTCATATTTTTCTGACGTATTGTGTGAACGTGTATGCATCTACCTACAGAACAAACTTAATCCCTATCGTTCTTAGTCAAAAGCATGTCATCAGAACACTATCACATGCTAGCAGACGTGACCACACGTTGCCTCTCTTTTGTCAATAGAACATTCGCCCACTGAATCACATCATTAACTTTTTCGCAGCAGTGTTTGTCTACAAAGTTTTAAATAATTTAACTTACATCGATAACGGTTTTTTCATTAGAAATAATCCTATTTATGATCTTCGCAACAATGCGGATTTGCAATTTCCCCGAAATTCGTCAACACAGTCCCAACTATTTCTAAAATGCTGAGCTGCTAAAATCTGGAATTCGATTAACATAGATGTAAGGACGGGTAGAAGTATAGCTACCTTCAAACTTAAACTAGAATAAACCTAATTGAACTGGTAAGTGCAAAAATTCTTGAATTGTAATTTACTTCTGTCATGCAATTTACAGTTTCAACTATTTATGTTTCCACAGTTAATTTTTTAGATGCTTTCATTCTCTTTTTTTCGCTTCATATGCTCACATTTCCAATTATCTTGTTCATGTAGAAATTCGTTCATTTATTGTACCCATCGATTATGACTCATCGAAATATTTTTTCTCGTGTGCATATGCTAATATGTCATGCTAACTATGCAGTTTGTTCCAAATTTGTGTCATCGTACGCCAAAAAATTTGTGAGTAATATAATAGAAACCTCATGTCGAACATGTTCTGCTCTCAAGTTTATTTAGAAAATGTCAGTTGAAACAGTAAATAGTAATGAAAAAATAGGCGTCAATTGATGGTGGGTCCAATGTAATGCTTTCATCTGTCTCGATATATTGAAAAGTGGAGAGTTGAGGATGTTTTCCATCAATGTTCTCCATCAAGTTATAAGATAATATTAAATTCATCTAAGTAGCAAATGTTGTCTTCAGAACAGCTCATGCTGACGAAGACTTGGTACGTATCATCTGTGTATTCAGATATTTTTGTTGTTTTGTCAACATGGCATTATACCTAAATATACCTAAATCCTCAAATCTTGAACAAGAAACGGGATTTGATGACTCTGAGTGTCATAGTGCCATAATAATAAAAAAAAACGGTGAGGGGAAACCATGGATATCATTCTGTGTAGGAAAGAGTAAACGTGAATTATCTGGATTCTGCTTTTGCCTATTTGAATATTGGGATAATACGCAAAAAACTAAGCAAATTACGATCATGCTAGAATGTATGATAAACATAATCATTTATGAAGAAGATGTTTCCCAACAATAGTCACTTGTGTTTGTACACTCCACAAAATAACGGGATTCACTTTACAGGGAAGGGAGTAATAGGTACTTGGGATATCACTAAATGGGATTTATTTTTGCGGGGAACTTTAAACGATGGTCAGTTGATGACTGAGGAGATAATAATCATTTGATTTATTTTATTCGTCAACAATATGAACAGTAAAGTCTCATCTCTGACCAACAGGAATCATGGTGGCTGTGAGAACTTTGGAAGAAGCAAACTACACTAATATTAATGCCGACTCTGTTACTGATATGGTGAAGCTTTACTGGCTGAAGAAGGAAATTAATTCAAATATTGGTTCACTGGTAACCGAAAATGAAGTGAAAGCACCAAGAGACGACATGGATTATGATATACACCAAAAATATTTATTCAGCGTACAAAAATCCTGTTTTTGACTGCAAGCATATGGTGATTAAGCTTTGTGACTCGTACAGAGGACGGTCACTTTGAAATTTCTAAAATTCCTGCTCTCAATACGGTGCTCGGGACTCTGAAACGCAATGTTTGGGTTCGTAGCATACGGGTGTTATTTACAAATGAGGACATCCCCAATTGGTACTTCATTTTGACTATTCCAACAATAAAGGGTTTGGTACTATTCTGACAAAGTCCTACCCTTTGGTGATCTTGCGATACCTATTTTCACTCTTAGTAGACACGACACTGACATCGCTCCTACGCTATGCAACCAATTTCTTCCTCCTCGTCAGTTCCCGTGATCCAAGACGCGTTTGTCATTACCTTCATCTGGTCCCTCGCATCTGGCTACAACCATCTCGCGATGACTGTTCGAGGAGTAGAAAAATGGGATGAGGCAACAATTGAAGATATCTGTAAACAATGGATTAACTAGAATAAACTCGTGGATCAACATAATAAGATACGGAACTCGACGCAAGGCTCAACACGTCAAGATCATTAGTGTTCAAATTAAAAAGGTTATAGACATTTACAATAAACGATTTTCTCCGTCAAATAGAAGAAGCAGATTCAATATAATTTCATGTTGTAAGAATTCATACAGATTTTGAAATGGTACATATTTTTTTCTATGACTCCTCATGTTTAAAGAACATTTGACATCGATTTTCCGCTAGCCCCAGCCAGTTAAAATTTGCTGATGTAGTTGCGTTGAGTGTTTACTGTCATAGAAATAGACAAACATACGGGGAAAAAATATCAAAATTATGAACAATCGTGAAAAAATCAATGTCCTGAAATTGAATATATTGAAATATATTGCGTGACATTATGTATCGATATGACAGTAAATTGTGCAGTTATAACTTGTCCCTCTTACCAGAAGCATGCCTAATGAATTGTACTTCATACAAAAATTATGGTTCAGAAGCTAATTCATGACATTGTTTTCTCATTTTCATGTATCTGACACCTGCGATCAACGAAGTGAGAGATGCGCAAACAAGTGGCAGAAATAAAACTAGACAATTTTTTCCAGACTGTGAAATTATAAAGACGAAACATCATAAAGACGAGCGCTTTATTTTCTGGAACATGCATTACTCCCCAGATGTCACCCTGTCGCAGTCGCCTTCACCCATACGTCGCCTCTAACAACTGTCATTATCGGCCTTCAGGGCTGATAGGACGGCAAAAGGTCGGCTCGATATCAAAGTATGAGAGGCCATTGACACCAGGAGCTGATAACCTGAGAGTGGCGGCAGTGAGGTTAATGAGGCGGGGATGAACCCATGTAGAAGACGGGGAAAAAGGTGTGCTGATGCTGGCGGTAATTGTGGACGTTGTGTTCACACGTTAGTAAGCTTAGCTAAACCAATTTGAAAGTCGTTATATGTATATCGTGAAAATCTCATGTCAGAACCCCATGCAAATGTAACCGCGCGTGATGGTCTTATTCCTGTTGACCAGGGTCAGCTAAAATCCTGTTCGCGTGGAGCGCTTCCGAAATTTGACAGACTAGAAATACATAATTCAGTTCAATTTTGGTTTATTTTATTGAACTTCACGACGCGACCTAACTGATAGAAATGAGCGGTAGTCTCGGTACAATTTTACACAATGTACCGTTATCACTTCAACAGCACATGGCACATGAAGTGCATACAAGATTAGATTGGACCACTCCTACGATACCGTCGGATAAGTCTTCTTGTTTCGTCTCCTTTAGAAATACGTTGGATTGTTGCATGACCAATCACACTAAATCATTTGATTTTTGAACCAATCAGGACGTGAGAAATTGCTTCGCTCAGCTTCTGTACGTATTCCACATCACTCCAAATTTGACACTTGCCTTCGCTAGCATGCTGCTTGAG
>SDVV010005788.1:0-18932 GCA_016164225.1 Gammarus roeselii | reverse complement strand
TATATTATATATGTGTGTGTGTGTGTTTCCTGGAAAATAAAGGAAAAAATAAAACTTAAATGATGGATGGGTTCGTCCTGAGAATCGTAATTTATTAGGATCCACTGTAGTCTATTTATATATGAATACGATTCATAAATAAATTCAAACGATTGTTAACCGAACAAAAGTTATTTCTGATTTATATGATTAATGTTTTCTTCATCCTGTAGTGCTTCAGGGATCAGGTGCAATTTTCATTCATAACATATGAAAGATAATATTTAACATGTTTAATTTTTTTTAAATCGATACATCATTAAACGGAGATAACCATCTCATTTGTCCTATTAGACCAGTTACATGTATGGAACGGTCGTTTTCCAAAAAATTCTAAACAGAAGTTTAGATAAAAAGAAACGGTTGTTTTCACCATTCCATTTGTTATAACATGAGGAGGAACGAATTGAATTATATCATGAATGAATAAAAAACAGGTAGAGGTGACTCATAAAAAAGCACGCGAAGGAGAGAGGGAGAAGAAAAGTGAATAAAGCAGTGTATACAGCGTAACCACCTAATATTTCATAAATTTAAAAACAAGACTGTTCGACCTTTACAGAATTATCATAAATTTCACAATTGTGACGTATAAGGATCTCAACTCACATGAATGTAGTTTACACGAGTAATTCTCCATACAACTTTATTTCTTTTACATAATTTGAAATATTTTCTGTCTAACATATATACACTGGTATTGGTGGATTACGTTTTTGCTTGAAATATTATAACAACTGGTAATTAAACAGAAATCAGTATCCTATTGAACATTCAGTCCAGGAAATATTCTTATAAACGAGGCTATATTCACCCTCCATGATATATTCACATAATGTAGGAGGCGATTAACTGGATAGATTGCCTGGTTGATGAATTTGATCAAAACGTTGACCATAAGATATGTCGAATTATGGGTTCAAGAACTTTGTCAAATCGCGCGAAAAAAAATTGATAGCATTGGAACAATTTTTGATGTTTATTTATTAGAATAAATCTTGCTAACTTGCACGATTTTTTCGAATATTAACATAGGTTGCTGTTTTATATCAATGCTGTCAAAGAAGAGTTGTAAAACCTTTGCCAACAAAAAAATGTAATGAGTATTCGTTCAGCTTACTTGTCTGTAACGAAGTATTACAAATGTTCTCCTGCTTCAGTTGAATAGAGCTGTAGACCCTTCATATAATTTGGAGGCGAATTCACTGTTTCCAAATATATTGGCGGAAAGGTTTCTATGTCAAGTTCAACTGCTTCGAAAATATTCCCTTCACACGTGTATTTTGTGTACATTTTTTTACATCTAAAATGCGGTCTTTCAATATGTATATTTTTCTATTGGTCCTTTGTTCTGAAGTTAGTTTGTGACAAATAAATCGTCAAATTTAGCAGAAATATAAACACGGAACTGTCCAAAAAGTCTGAATATCTGAATATTCGTGGATGCAGTTGTGTTGTTGTGGGATTTTGTTTTTTAATTACCGTTATATTTAATTCTATTGTTATTACTTTTTAGTATCACTCACCTAAACTGTTTTATTGGTGATTGTTAATTAATGTTCCTAAAACAACTGTGTGAAACAATATTTTAAACGCGTCAATACTTTTTCCAGCTCAGAAATATAAAAAAAAAACTCTTTGAAAGCAAACTGAGTGCAGAAACGTCCATTCCTTATCGGAAGATTTCGAAAACGGTTTGCTTCTCCTTCGCTCCTGTCACGAACGATGACCTCGCAAAATGATTTTTTATGCTAAAGAGAGCGACACAAGTCCAATTAGAACAGAACAAATTGTATAATTGACGATAAATGGTTGGATTACACAATATTGCTGTAAGTCTATAAATATTATTTCTATCGGCTATTCTGGAATAACCTTGTTTATGACAATAATAGTTTGCAGTGTTCCATCCTCATCAAATAGGGCTGTTCTGCAATGGTCATTGAAGGGACAATCAAACACTCAACGAAAGAGGCAAATCATAATTTCGCTAGTGAATTCACACGTGTCGTCCTCCAACAGCATTCATGTGCACCCATGAAGCAAGGACGTAATACCTGCACTCACATCAGAGTAGGTCCGACTCTGACTGGTTTTCGTTCGGGGCAACTTTCTCCCCTAACTTATTATAGAGCCAGATCATCGACACAGTCTACATTTTCCTGGTCACTCTGTACCATTGGGTACCACTGCCAAGCTATTGAGGTGCATGAGGGAGTTAGTCTGAGAAGGCGTGAGTGACGGGTTCAGGAGAGTTAATTATTGAGTGAGGGAGGGAGTGAAGACGGGTTGATGAATGAGCAATGGAGAAAAGACGTGCTACAGAGAAAGAAAGTATGAGAAGGTTGGTAAGGAAAGATGAAGGAATAAAGGATGGGTAAAGGAGAAAGTGAGAGAGGGCAGGTTAAAGGGCAACCACTTTTTAATGAACCCGGTCGAGTAGTGGAGATCACTCACTCGTGAATAAAAGTCTATCATTAAATTGATTGAATGACATTATATGAACTATAGAAACACGCAAAAACTGTTTTTGACGTTAAAACTTACATGAGTGTTGGGGGAAACCTTCTGCAGGAGTAAAATTACGATTTAGAGATTTAATTGCTGTGGTTGAAGAACGCTGTTGGGAATGAGAACATAACCCTATCGATGTGAATCATAAAATATATAAAAGAGAAACAGGAAAAGGTTCCAGAGTAAAAATATAAGACTATATAAGGGAAATATTTGATCGAAATATTGAATGATAGCTTTTAACAATATTAATTTCAAAACGACATTGTTTATGAACAGATATCAGATAACAGCTTATGCTGCTTCAAACATTTGTTGTGTCGCTCACTTCATATCGAGACAATAATTATTGAGCTCAGGGGAAGTTTCTAAGCTAAACTTCTGTGACTTATATGATCGATAAACATTCAAATTACAGTCACAGTTACATAACCGGAGATATCAAACTTGATCAGAGCTGAAAGCGCTACTTATGAAAAACTGCGCTGCTACCGCTACCGCTAGTGGTGGAAATATGTAGCAGCGCTACCGCTACCGCTAATGTTGCAAATATGTAGCGGCGCTACCGCTACCGCTAATGTTGCAAATATGTAGCGGCGCTACCGCTACCGCTAGTGGTGGAAATATGTAGCAGCGCTACCGCTACCGCTAATGTTGCAAATGTGTAGCGGCGCTACCGCTACCGCTAATGGTGCAAATATGTAGCGGCGCTACCGCTACCGCTAATGGTGCAAATATGTAGCGACGCTACCGCTACCGCTAATGGTGCAAATATGTAGCGGCGCTACCGCTCCCGCTAATGGTGCAAATATGTAGCGGCGCTACCGCTACCGCTAATGGTGCAAATATTTAGCGGCGCTACCGCTACCGCTAATGGTGCAAATATGTAGCGGCGCTACCGCTACCGCTAATGGTGCAAATATGTAGCGGCGCTACCGCTACCGCTAATGGTGCAAATATGTAGCTACCGCTACCGCTAATGGTGCAAATATGTAGCGGCGCTACCGCTACCGCTAATGGTGCAAATATGTAGCGGCGCTACCGCTATCGCTAGTGATTTAAACAAACAGCACCACTAGCGCTATTTTTGATATAAACCAGAATCAATTAGGCTTACGTCAGTTGCTTTTTGAGTCGAATTGAAAACTGCGCATCAATCTACGCCCTGCATAGATGTTGTCCATCATCGCTCATATCACTATGAACGCTAGAAATAAATAGCGGCGCTAAATATCGCCGCGAGTTTTATCGGCGCTAGTCACAGCTCTGAACTTAATGCACGACTTGTAAACAACATGAGATGTAAGTTGTAGAAAATTGATGGACTTACATGATTATCATCGCAATAAATAAACAGCTTCAGTTCCCCATCACACAAAACTCAAAAAATCACAGTGCCGGGCCTGTGCCGACACGTTGTGGCATCCACCGAGTCTTCATAACGGCATGTTACTTCTCATTTTATACTATTGTGCGCGAGGTATGCAACGTTAGGCCGCCTTATTGCCTTTCTGGAGCGTATTCAGGCTACACATTTTGGAGGCTTCAAAAAATAATGTGAGTTGCATTTCAATTGCTGCAACATAATATGGCGCGGCGAAGTTATGGACGTGAGTTGAAGAACTTTAAACAGCTTGTTTATGAACTTTAAATCCGTTGTTTATGAAGATGAGTAATCATCAGATTGTCGTTAGGAAACAGACAGGAGAAGGGCAACTTTAAATAGTTTGACTCTTTTTTTTAAACAAATTTATGACGACCAGTTATGCGACAAAATATTCCACCAAATGTGTAAATCCTTCCGATGAACGGACTGATAAGGATATATTCGTCTTAATATCAGCAATCAAACATGCCATTGTGATGATTTCTTTTTGTTGGACGAAAATTTGGGCATTGTTGGAAGTTGCACAACATTGATTGGGAATAGAGATTTATTGGTTCCACACGATAAAAACCACTTTTTTTCAACCGGATTTTTAATTACAAATATTTGAAATAAAACGGCAGTTGACATCATATTATACTCCAGCCGATCATCACAAGTGTAGCAGCATCCCTTGAAAGTTTCTTTTCACTACATAGATGTTCCTGGATAATGAGGTCATTGGGACCATGACATATCACACCATTCAAGGACCAATACATATACAGAGATGATGAGAATAGTTCAATTTTATAAGGAAAGTAAGATTCTTCCAAGTATTTTGTCTGTACAGTCGCCAGCATTAGTACGACGCCTCGAGAAATCTACAAAAGAACTGAGTGTAAATGAATATGTATGTTTAAATAAAAATATCTCAAACTGGGATTTAGTTTTGTTTATGGACGGATTTTTACTTACTAAACCAATTTAAATGATGCCAAAATCGTAGAAAATTTGAACGTGAATAATTCAGTTTCTTTATCTGCTTCCTTCTATCACATATTTTTATCTGCTTCCTTCAGCAAACATTGTAACAAATTCAAGGGCGAGATTAAAATATCTGTTATCAAAAAATCATTCAACATAGAATGTTTGTATTTATCTAACAACAAATTGATTCCAATGTCAGAGAACTTTTGATATCGTCCGTTCAGTTTTTCACTCGACGGTACGCCACATAATGCCAAATTTCCGTCTCCCTTCTACCGTACGAAACTAGATATTGATGGAAATATTTTACGTTGCTGGAGGGAAAACGCAACCTGGTATAACAGATGGATCTGCATCAATCAACTTCAATTATGGTTGTTAACCGACCACAATCATACCAACTGTCCATATGCAAAGGAGGTCAATTATAAATAGACCAATTAAATAGTTTATTCATACGCTTATGTTATCGTCTTTTTAATTCACTTTAAAATATACATAAATGAGGCCAATAAATATAAAATCCGTCTGAGTAAATGGCTCGTGTATGAACGGTATCGTGCACCTTGCAATTCATAGCTGATGATAAATACACTATTTTTAATTAGAAACATGTCACAACCCAATTCTTATTCACTCAATACTGCTACTAAATAATAATGCGATCAGACATTGAACTTTTTTCGGTATAAAAATGTGAGAATTGTTGATACTGATCAGCAGAATTATACATTAAATTTTGGTATCGAAAGTCGCCAGGGTATGTATTTGTCTACGAGTCTGAGCTAGGGAGACATTGCCACACATGCCGGTACAGTATCCGGGCACATTTAAAGAGACAGTACATGAAGTGGTTCACAGTCTTTACGCGACGATGTATTTCTCGCTTTTATTTGTTCGTGAAGTAGAGGATAGTAAAATGAAAACCACTTCAGTAGAATGATTGGAAATGTATGAAATTTGAATGAACACAATAATAAATACTGATTTATTATGAGTGAAATAACGAGGGCTGCCAATTTTGATATTAGAACTTGAAGGTTCATAAATGGCAAATGTGTTTAAATAAACTATTTTTCCTTAACTGGAGGATTATTTCGACATAAATGTATATTTTTTCATCGCCACGGGCTCTCAGAGGAAAGTAACACCGTGTTCAAGCAGCTTGAAATTCCCTTTCCACCCTCCACCCTCACATCCATGATACCTATTTCCCTTTCCACCCTCCACCCTCACATCCATGAATGCATAACTCTTTTTCCTCCCTCCACCCTCACATCCATGAATGCCTAATTCCCTTTCCACCCTCCACCCTCACATCCATGAATGCATAACTCTTTTTCCTCCCTCCACCCTCACATCCATGAATGCATAACTCTTTTTCCACCCACCACCCCCACATTCATGAATGCATAACTCTTTTTCCACCCACCACCCCCACATCCATGAATGCCTAATTCCCTTTCCACCCACCACCCTCACATCCATGGATGCCTAATTCCGTTTCCACCCTCCACCCTCACATCCATGAATGCATAATTCCCTTTCCACCCTCAACCACCACATCCATGAATGCCTAATTCTCTTTCCACCCACCACCCTCACATCCATGAATGCATAATTCCATTTCCACCCACCATCCTCACATCCATGAATGCCTAATTTCCTTTCCACCCGCCACCCTCACATCCATGAATGCCTAATTCCCTTTCCACCCTCCACCCTCACATCCATGAATGCCTAATTCCCTTTCCACCCTCAACCCTCACATCCATGAATGCATAACTCCCTTTCCACCCTCCACCCTCACATCCATGAATGCATAATTCCCTTTCCACCCACCACCCTCACATCCATGAATGCATAGCGGCTACAACCACCGGGAAGTGAGTAAAAAAATAACCTAATCAAGGTGATTTATGTTAGTTATGTAAATAAATATGTCTATATGATAGAGTTTTTTTTTGTAAAACAATGCAGGATTTCTAACAGTTATGACTGTTGTCAGCTAGCAGCCAACATGTCGTGTTAGATATAGGGAAGCTACAATCAGGAAGCAAAAGTAAACAGTTAATACGTCAGATCACTGATCAGCTTCTTCGTGAAATCCCTTGAACAGATTTGAAGGTGCACTTGCAGAATTCACTTACAAGCTATGTTGAGAAGTCAAAAACATTTTACAAATTCTCAGAAATTGGAATTATTTGTGAATACATTTTTCTTTAGTCTCAGTGTTACGATTTGCGCATCTTCTCTATTTAATTATTCCGTACTGCTGATGTTGTGGGAGGTGAGGAAACATGAAACATATATTCTTCTTGGATATCGCAAATCAAAAACACAACGGCATGTAAGCGTCCCCGCAGCAAACACTAAATGGAGCCTAGAATTCGATTCAAAGATTTTGACATTAAAATCAATACTTTTATACACAACACAACCTTCAGTACCACTAGACAATAATCAGCGTACCATTTTTGATGATGCAATCTTAGTCACATAAAGTTATATTGTGCATTATTCTCTATAACAGAAGCATATTTACCCCACTTTTGTACTACAGTATAGGATTATTTTGAATGTCAATTATTTAATCATTTTCTAGCGTTCATGAAGAGAAGATATTCAGTTTTATGTAAATACTTTATGTTTAATTTATGTCGTCTATTCAGTCCTTCTTCATATATACATTTTTTAGAGTCATCATCACATTATATTAGCGCAATATGTTAGTGTCCCTTCCCTCAGTTCTCAGGGTTCCTAACTCCATCCTCGCGATTTTCACAACTTTATGTATTCGTAATTGTCCTATTTCCCACCATACGTATTCATGATTGTCCAACCTCATTTAAAACTGTTTTCCCAACTCTAGACATCCCCGATTCTTACCTGAAAACAGACGTTATCTGTTGATCATTGATTATAATATTGTAATCAATAATTTGTTTCATCAAATAAGAACCGGCGGCCCACTTGAGATGAGCTGCGACGAATTCAGTTGAACGTTCGTTTACGTTAAGTCAAATAGTGTGCATGGTAAATAATTTTTATGTGAAATATAAAATTAATTGAATACCCCTTGCCAGACGATATAAAAAAATGATTAAAAAAACATCCTCCATTTTGAACCTCTGGTGTTGAGTGTGACGGGAGTTACACTGAAATGCATTTAACGACTAATCAGTAGAAAAAAACACGATCGAGGTATAGCGTGGACGAAAAGTTTTTTTTTTTTTGCATAGGATAACGGACTAACTACAGATTCCTGACTGTCTTTCAGCGAGTGAAAAATGAGCTTTTTAATGCCAAGGTGCTTTGCTCTTTGTTCGCGATAAATGCCAGCTCGGGGCATACGGCTTGAGAAAATACTATACTATACTAGCTCTTATATCAGAATGTCAAAAAATACATGACATATCATTTAAATTTCCTTTTGATGTCCTCTGGCTCCACTTATGTCGATTAAATTAAAATTGTTATCGCAACACAGGCCCACGCTGAACAGAGGCCTTATTCTTGGCGGCAGCAACGGAGCCGTCAACAACAGTCTACGGTAATTACAACACTTGTTTCAGTATTTTTCTCGTCCAGAGAGTCATACTCATCATCGTCTTTGGTAACTGTTTTGAGAATTTATTTAAGTGATGTCACGCATTGAAGTCGTTTTTTGTTGATATTGAGATTACTCGTGCATGGGAGCAGCTGCCGCCAAGCCACACTAAGTCTAACTGCTCCAGCAACGCTTCCTTGCCCCATTACCTCATTCGCCGGCCACTTGAATGGGACGCATTGCTCACTCCATCACTTTCTAAGCAAATCAGCATCCAGGATAAGCAGTGCACTACTCTGAACGACTTCGCAATCAGAATCGAGTAATAAATTTGTTTGTTTTTTGTAAGTGTCAGCTATCTAACTGCATGTGTGCTTCGCTGGCGAGCAGTTTATTATCAACGAGATATCTCAAAATGTGCATGGTTTATATAGTCAGGTTGTAGTAAGAAAATTATATCATTGTGAAATGCGGACCCCAGTAGATCAGTTTGTTGTTAGCCACATCAGTGATCCGTCTGTAGAAACTTGATCCCCGATCGAAGATTGCTAGACCCACTACATCAACCGAGATCGATTCAAATGAGCAAAACATGTTCCTTTCTTCATGTCTGAGAGGGGCTGGTTCACGTCCCGTGACAACAGTTTATTGATCGCATAGCTGACTCGTGAAAGGTCATATGAGGCATATAGAGACAACATTGTATCAAATAACCAAGCTGCTTAGACCCTAATTCAAGCTTCGAACACGGTTTCATTTTCTATAACTCTAATCGTTGACCCAATCATAAAATATGGAAGGAGAATCAGGAGCTAAATTCTTTTGCTGACGTTTCAAAGTTTGACACCAATCTTCACATGAAACAATCGTATGACCGAGACGAAAATTACTCGTCACGACCAGTAATACAAAAGTACCCGACCTAGTCCCAGAACGGTGCGATGGTTCGGCATAACCCGTACGCTAAGAAGAATGGACCAAACGGTCATGACATTGACAAAGTTTTGACCTTCACTCGCTCAAAAAACACGGCTCATCTCCACACCCTCTCGTTCTGGCTTTAACTAGCCCAACAATTATTCTGTTACCCCCTTCTCGCCTTACCTCTCACTTCCATTAACAAGCAGTAATTCTGCACCCGTCGACACCCGTCCAACTCGCCGGCATTATTTCAACATTTCTTCAACGGGTCCCATTAACCCGATGGTATTTAAAGTCTATGAGCAAAATCATCTTCTGTGATATTTTTTCAACGGCGTACTGATAGCGGTCAAGGCTTCAACAATATCCTACAAAATATGTTTAATAATGAAACTCGTGAGTGATAAAACAAGCTGCCGACTTGTTTGAGTCCATCAATCCAATCGCAATGCCGCTAGTTACACACCATGGCAGGTGGGCTGTCGCTCACACTGTCAGGTTTTCTTCTTCCTTACTCGATTTCCTGTCATTCCATAACAGATTGCCGTTTCGATACTCCATTATCTACCAGCAATCATCTCAACAACCTGTTCCGCAACTCCGTCTGACAGCTGCTAGTTGTGTGCCTTTCTCAACTTGGAATTTGTCCACTGGTTATGAAACTTGAATATTCTGTATGATTTATGCAATGTAGATGACATATTTCACACAGTTAAGGTATGCAGTTGTTTTGAAACTCAACTATGGATATAAAACGAAGTTTGAGTTACTTGCCTCTGCTTATTGCAAGAAACATAATTTCGCTTATTGCAACAAACAATATTGCGAATGAAAATTAGCTAAACTTCTACCGCAGCTCAATATTCTACAGAAGAAAACTGTATAATGGTCGAAATAAGCATGTACTTATAACAGGATGATTTCAATTTGTAACTACAATTTGGACGAAATGAATTTCGTTTTCAATAAGGAACGCGAATGTTAGTTCACAAGGAAAAATTCCCGAACATAGTATATCCCATCAGTGGAGGTTATAGGATGATACGTGGTGAAATGTTATTTTTTTCATATCGTAAAATAGTCAAAATATGATGCACTACGTTGCCCTCAAAAGCCGTCACCAATTCTGAAAAAAACAGCAAACGCTTCTTAATAGTATTGATTGACTTAATTAAGCAAATTTACAGTTCCGAAGAATAAATGCAATCAAAACACTAAGTTGTTTCACCTAGTAATTTGGAATGGTCTAAATAAAGAACTACTCGGGCAGGTGAGAGATTTTTCGTTTACATGCAATTTAAGCTCAAATGTATTGAGCTGTCGTTCCATTCACCAGGTGTATACAATTTGGAGAAATCAGAACATGATTGAATGTTCAAGAGTTTCAGTTTCACTGCCGTCAGATATGTGATTTGTCAGTCAAAAACCTCAGCCGAGCCAGTTATACCTATTCACAGGAATATAATACTTGAAAAACTGCGCGTGCGAAAGGAACCCTATCATATTTTCTGCGGACGGGAAAAAAACTGTTACGTAAAGGAACCATTGAAATATATTCCACCGCCTTTTCTGTCGCCTAGAAATGGCCTCCTAAGAAGTAAGCTAGGAACAAGTGCCTTCCCCCTCAAACGATACAAACGTCAGTATTGGCAAACCGGGGAACAGGAAGCGAAAAAAATGCGCTGCAGGAGATGGTAGATCAATGGAACATGAAGCGAGATAAACAGACCGGTGAGGAAAACAAGAGAGAAATGTGGGATTGGGGGTGGTATGGGGCAAGAGTGGTGAAAGAAGTGGGGAGTAGAACATGATCACGTGAAAGTTTTTACAGCCTGGGCGAGAACTAGGAAGGCGCAGTGTGGGAGCGAATGGGTTAACGTTAGCTATTCAAGAAACTACCAAACGATGATGACAAAGATATGAGCAACGAAAAGTTATGTCACCAAGTTATTATCGTGAACGATAAGAGTTGAGCAATGGAGGGAGTTAAACATGCGTTGGTATTACACAATGGAATGTTTCTTGTTTACGAGAAGGTTGGGCTAATTAAGGATTTCTGATGTTTTGAATGAATTCCTTTTGGCGCAATGAGTACACAAGGGTGTAAATCAAGTATTATTTCCGTACGGGTGTGAGGAAGAAGCGCTAGTATCGTACAAAAATAAATCGACATTTTTTTAAGGTAAGTCCACGGTTGAACACCTAACGTACTTGCATAAGAAGAGCGACATTCTACTCTGCATGGGATGATGTTCTAGTCTATATAATTTTAGAGTTTTAGAACAGTCAGTGTCTAATATGAAGCCGCTGTTCTCCGAAGACGTTCTATTATTGTTTTTCATCCACAGCAATCTCGAGAACTCTCCACCACCAAAAAAGTACAAAGTTCATTCAGCGTTGTTGACTGGATGAACACAAAACAACAAAATCATGTTTATCAGTTGCCAAAGCCCTGAAATTTAAATAATGAAATTAAAAACATGAAAAGATGTGACCTAATCGTTAACTGTAACGAACTTGCCATATTTATGTTTACCGTTTGTTCATGCTTGTTTTCATTTCAGGAAGACGGATTCAGGTACAGTTTATGGAAACCCTGACTTGATGTCCGTGAGGAAGTAGAATGGGTTGACCCAGGATATGTGATCTGACATCCATGGCGAGCAAGTTCCTTACATAAACATGGTCATGAGTAGATTACAGGGTGAGACGTGCAGGCTATCTGATGCAGACTACAGATAAGAGCCCGTCTTACTAGCTGATGCAGACACAGATAAGAACCCGTCTCACTATCTGATACAGACTACAGATAATCACCCGTCTTACTATCTGATGCATATGCAGATATGAGCCCGTCTTGCTATCTGATGCAGATTAGATATAAGAACCGGTCTTACTTTCTGATGCAGGCTACATATAAGAGCCCGTCTTGCTATTTAAGGCGCCTACAACAGAACCAGGGCCTCTGACGTTAGTCATTATCTGCAAGACTGACAATTAAAATCCTAGTTTCAATATTTGCGTATAACGTTTTCACAAACCTCCCCACCGCCCATATTGCGCAATACCACACTTCACTTGTTACACAGCTCTCAATACTCATGTTCACTCACAATACTCACGTTAATCATCATTAATTGAATGATATTAAAATTTCGGACCCTCTTTCTAAGTGTTACACGTCTTCGCACTGCCAGTGTCACACGCCCCTTCACCGCAAGTGTAATACCCCCTCCCCCCTCATTTCTCGTGATATACGGCCCTCATTTACTGTATTACGCGACCCTTCACAGTAAAGGTTGTATGGCCCCTCACTACCATTGTTGAATGGTCTCGCAACGCCAGTGTTAAACGATTCCTCACTGTCCGTGCTACACGACCCGTCACTGCAGCGTTGCACGGCCCTCCGCACTCTTGTTGCACTGCCCTCAACAGCCATGTTACACGGCTAACCAGTGAACTACCTGCACGACCCTCCCCCCCACCCTCCACCTCACCGCTCGTGCAATGCGGCTTCCACCGTTCGTGTTACTCTGCTCCTCACTGCTCGGGTTGGAGAAACCTCACCGAGCGCTCGTGGTAAAAGGCAATTCACCGCCTATGTTGCACGGCCCCACACCACTCGTACTGCAAGGCCTCTCACCACCCTTCGTACACGACTAATCACCACCCGCGTTACACCGCCCCTCAATGACCGTGTTACACGGTATCGCACAGCCCATGTTACACGGCATCGCACAGCCCATGTTACACGGCATTGCACAGCCCATGTTACACGGCATCGCACAGCCCGTGTTACACGGTATCGCACAGCCCATGTTACACGGCATCGCACAGCCCATGTTACACGGCATCGCACAGCCCATGTTACACGGCATCGCACAGCCCATGTTACACGTCCTCGCACAGCCCCTGTTACACAGCATCGCACAGCCCATGTTACACGGCATCGCACAGCTCATGTTACACGGCATCGCACAGCCCATGTTACACGGCATCGCACAGCCCATGTTACACGGCATCGCACAGCCCAGGTTACACGGCATCGGACAGCCCACGTTACACGGCATTGCACAGCCCATGTCACACGGCAACGCACAGCCCATGTTACACGGCATCGGACAGCCCATGTTACACGGCATTGCACAGCCCATGTTACACGGCATCGCACAGCCCATGTTACACGGCATCGCAAAGCCCGTCCTACTTGGCCTCCGTCGTCATTTCTACACGTTCGCTAACTTATTTTTTTGTGATTTCTTTCACTTATTTTTTATGTGAAACCTTCCTTTAATGTAAGAATAATCCCCGCCGGTAAGAGGGAAGCCGACCAAAGCAGCCATGATCGCTCGTTATAACTGTTAACTGCACCTATTACCAGCTGTGAGAGAAATGTAGAAAGGAAAATGTAGGATTATTGCTTTCAACCGGAAAGATAAGCTTTATCTGTATGAGAGTTATGGTGATAAGTAAATGATATCTCTGCTTTCTAGTATATAATATGCTTATTGAGATGACAGGCCAGGATACTAGTCCGAATGACTCCTTATTGTGTCAGCACCATCAAATAAGAAGCAACTGAAGTCACTCAATGTAATGATATACTGTTTAGAGACGTTTCTCTCCAAAACAGTGTGCGTAATGAGAGAACAGTTGTGGTATCTCGCTCCTTGAATGTGTTGACAGTTTCTGCAAAACAGTGTGATTAATGAGAGAACAGTTGTGGTATCTCGCTCCTTGAATGTGTTCACAGTTTCTCCAAAACAGTGTCCTTAATGAGAGAACAGTTGTGGTATCTCGCTCCTTGAATGTGTGCACAGTTATAGGATTATTATTTTGGTCTCACAAAAGTTCTTGTTTTCTATTTTTTCTTGACCAGATACAATTGGTAATTGATATTTTTTGTTTAGTGCATAAACATTTAATATTTAATTTCGTGGAGTAGTTTTAGTCATTCTAGCAACAAAAATAAAGACCACAACTTATTCATAGCATGTACAGTATATTGCATATATAGCGATGAATAAATTATCACTCCAGTATACGAGTCTGGTAATATTCCTTGTGGTTAGCGCCCATTTAGACACTCAAAATTATGTGCGCCAGTCACGTGAAATAAAATCCAATATGCACGTTCCTTTGTGCTTTGTATTAATATAACCATGATTCCGGTAATGTTGGCAGCCTTGTGAGTATATTTGCATTAATTACAAACTTCATTAACAATGCATGCAGTTTAGTCGAGCTGAATTTCATGTATTTTCCTTGTAGGGGCGAAAATAAATTATTTGTCAGGATATCGTACATTTAGGGATGAGACATTATATTTATCAGTTTGTTAACTGAAACAAAAGGCAGGAATGTTATTTAAAGTACAAAGAACAATTCTGACTGCTATTCTTTTCAATTATTGAATGTTTTCCCAAGCTGCAAAAAGTGAGAATTTGTCTCAGTATTATTCCAAATGAATATTCCTTGCGGCTCGTAAGAGGAGACAAATAGGGGCGGAGCGACAGGTCCAAGTGCCCATCCTCTGTAAATTTCTCAGGGGAGACGTTGTTACTTGACGGAATGTGCGTGATTGAAGTACGGTTGAAGCAAATAGGAGAGAAATTGGTTAGATGTTTATTGTGCTACGCGGAAGGACGCAGGTCGTAAAGGAAGGTTGGGCAGTAGAAGTTGTGGTGTTACTATCAAGTGATCGGAAGGCGTTAGCCATACGAAATGATAGGAAGTAGTTTGCTGTAGGTGATGGTTAAGTTATGCGTAAAAAGTTGAGAGTTTGTGAGTGATTACGGACGAGGTAGCAAGGGGAATGAGAATTGAGGGGAGTATCCCTGGATTACTCTAATTGAGTGTTTTGAGAGTGTCGGAGGTCAATAATGTTTCTTGGCAGTGGAGTAACTAAATGCAAGAGTTGGAGACGTAGTTGTGTTGAATGTTGTGCGAAGGTATACAATTCACAAAAGATGTTACAATGATTAGGTGCTAATTGTTGTGTGTATGGATAGAGAGCTGGAGGTAGGGAGCATGTCGTCCAAAAAAGGAGATGTCCACAAGCACAAATAAGTAATGATGGTCCATGTTGGCAGTATGGATGTAATAGAACGATGATGAACGCTTTGCTGTTGTCGAGCTGAGTGTTGGGGAGGATATTCAGGTCATTTGAGGGTGTTTTGATGAGAGCGTGTTGAAATGTCGGATCAACTACTGGTGGAAGGTAAATTGAAATTGGAGAATGGTTGGAATGGAAACAAAAGAGTTGTGGAAGAAAGGTTAGTGAACTGAAGGCGGCACGCAGAGCTGATGAGTTCCAGCAGGCGTTGAAGGAAAATATGACATCGGAGAGAACAAGCTCTTAGGAGTGTTTGGGAAGAATGGGAGACGTTCAGAGATGCGATGTTTCAAGGTCTGAACAGTGTGTGTGGTGTGCGGTATCTGGGCAGGTGTAGGAAAAATGGATGCAAGTGGTTAAACGACGAGGTTAAAATGGCGGGGGCATGAAGATAAGAGTTTTTTAGAAGAGGTTGTTTGTGAAGTGGCTGGTTGCGTGGGACAACTACTGAGTGAAGAGAAAAACGGTCAAGCGTGTTGGTATGGGTGCAAAAGGGGGCAAAGGGTAGGCGGTTGTGCGAGGACTTTGAGGGGAATAAGAAGATGGTCAGGATGAAGGTGAAGAGTTTGAAGAAGAAGAAGACGAGAAAGGAGGTGGTTTTGGATGATGTACACTGCTGTTGGTTGGTATAGGTCAATGATCTACTGAGGAGGTGGGCTGAGTATGTTGGGAATTGTTGGAAGTTGAAGATGCCATATAGGCTGTCATCGTTACTGTGGATGGCAGGGCACAAATGCCGGTTCAGGAGCACGAATACTTGCGGGCATTTCAAATGAAGAGGTGCATGAGGCGGTACAAGGAAGCCTCTGGTTTGGACGACGTTGCATCTAGGTTCCTAAAGAGGGGTGCAGTTTCGATAGTTGATTGGTTGGCGAGGGTACTAAATCTGTCTTTTGTGTCAGGCGTGGTGACGATTGAGTAACGGAGTGTAATCACTGTTCCGCCGCATAATGACACATGAGAGGAAAATCAATGCAGCAATTGAAGAGGTTTCAATTGTGTTGTTTGTTGTGGGTAAGTTGTACGGCGAGAGCTAATCAAAAAGATTGAACAGTGGGGATGGTGCGACTGGCTACAAACTGTGTGGCTCTAGGAGTGAAGAAGGGCGTCCTGAAAACACATTTGCAATAAGACAAGCCTCTGTGAAGTACCTCGCAAGAAAAAAGATGTGTCAAGGGACTTCATGGATCGGAAATAGCCTATGATAGGGTCAGCAGGAATGCGGTGATGTTGCATTTGCGTGAAGTGTTTTTTTTTTCAAGATTGGGTGGGCGTTACTATTTTGGAAGTAGAGCATACCCCTGAAGATAAAGCGTGTTCACTGCCCGGTTCACAATAAAAGGGGAACTGAAACAAGGCTGCGTTAAGTCTTTCTGGCCGTTTAGTCTCAACATAAATGGAGTTGTCATGTAGCCAACTCGAGTATATAGGGTCTCGATTCCGAGATATTAGGAACCCAAGGGTGGAGTTTTCAGTTGCTATTTGCAAATTAAACGGCACTGGAGGCAGAGCCGGAGAAGAGTAGGCTAGTGTAGCAGTTTGTTAGACTATGTCAGTAGAGAAAACTCCTATAACAATTTAAATGTTCGTAAAAGGACGATGCGATAGAATGGAAAGTTATTGCAGGAAACTCAGGGCTCTAACTACCTGGGCTCTCACGTGGGGAAGACTGAACTAAAACAAACTGAGAAAGATATTGAATGAGGAAAGTCTGTAAAGTGCTGCATATACTGTGAGTGTAATGAGCTACAAGTCATTGCATATCTACGCAGGCCTGGGTGGAGATTGATTCTGAATTTATGAGTTTCGACATGACACTGATGCACGTGTCATCCCGCACCTGGCTTCTCATTGAGAAACGGAGTGCACGTGGGTGTGGGAGGGCCAGGAAATCTTGCTACCAATCTTAGACCTCAATCCTGTACCGGAGTAAGAATGGGGGACCCTGGCCTGACACGCTAAGAATGTATGCTAATGAATGAGATGAGTGTAAGGTGAGTCCTGCCATCGGCCACACCCCTTCTGGATGATTTGTCCTTGTATCCTAGCCTGTATATGTATATACATGAACTTTTATAGCTGACTTAGTTGTATTTTCTTTTAGATGGTAAAAGAAACAAGCTCACGTCAAAGTTGTTTTACACGTATTATAAATTCTACGTTCTAGTGTCTTAAGAAAAATGCAGAATTACCGAGATCTCAATAAATGACGATGTGACTCTGACTCAATTTAAAGTGATGATGTTCTTACGAAACTAGTTCGAAATTTTCTACGAACAATTGAGACCCACCACTGTGCTCTGACCGGTCGATTTCATGAAGAAGGACTATGGGCATTCATGGTCCGTTTCTCCAAAAACGCTCCAATAAATACTGTAGATTCTAACAAATTATTCCGGCTATCATAAAGATTTTGTGACCATAAGGATCCCTTTTCGACGAGCGGGTTGTCGACCAACAACAGCACCGATGGAGCTATTTTTCGGTAGATGAAAAAATTATAATTTCCTATCGATCACAATGTTTGCAGTTAACAACTGTGGGCTCATCAACTATCATGTCATTGATGGTCTGCTTCACAGCTTGAACTTGATCAACTTTGTGTAATGCCTTTGATTCAATGGTAGCGTATTCGATTTCAGTGCCAACCACTGGTGCTGAGTTCGAGCCCGGCATGGAAACGGCAGTCTTGTGGCGAAGAGATTGAGCGCCATCCTCCTCTGTGTCAGCCCAACTTGGCCACCCTCATAATTAAGGGTGAACAGCTCCATGTCTATGCATACATACATTGCCAGGACACTCGTAAGTCTATGTTTGTTGATCGATATTTGGATCTGCACAACATAATTTGGTTATCAAATTATATTCCCAAGCTCTTCCTGATTGCAATTTTGACCACATTTAATATCAGTGGAGGCTGTATTTGGTGGAGGAGGAGTACAATGTAATTATGCCCCGATCAGTTGCAATTAGTTGCAATTATTAACTTCATGGTTATTAAAGTCTTTTTCTTTCAATTACTCACATTACGAGCCACCTACACGAGACGGATATAAATAAACAACGTGCACCGGTTGGTGGAGTACACAACAACTAATGTGACGTTAAGGATCGAGAGATGTTATGCGCATTGTGTTGACGAGTGCTAACGAATGACGAAGTAGTAACGAATGACGAAGTGGTAACTAATGACGAAGTGGTAACGAATGACGAAGTGGTAACGAATGACGAAGTGGTAACGAATGACGAAGTGGTAACGAATGACGAAGTAGTAACGAATGACGAAGTGGTGACGAATGACGAAGTAGTAACGAATTACGAAGTGGTAACTAATGACGAAGTGGTAACGAATGACGAAGTGGTAACGAATGACGAAGTGGTAACGAATGACGAAGTGGTAACGAATGACGAAGTGGTAACGAATGACGAAGTGGTAA
>SDVV010005787.1:0-18933 GCA_016164225.1 Gammarus roeselii | reverse complement strand
TATATATATCCTGCAACGTAATGAACTTTACCTCTTGTAACAGTACATAATTAGGAGTCATGTAATGAATTATTCGAACATTTTCTTGTTTTGGTTTATAGTTTTTGCGGTCCTATGCCCGTCATATGCCGTTGGCAGGCCCATACTCGTCAATTTAAATTGTGAAGTGCTTCTAAGAGGATATCAATGTCTCCCACTCCTAGCGGAAAGGCATACAGTTCTGGGGTTAACCTAACATGGGATTGTTCATTGGGAAAGTATTGTGTACCACTCCAATGAAATGAGTAGGTTCTTCGAAATTCAAGTATTGCACTGCTTTTTTTGGTGAAAGTCGCTGTGGTCTAAACCATCTCGCGTTGTTAGAACAAACCGACACTTGGAGGCAGAGCTGGTTTGGCCGGTGGATATGGACCCCCTTAAAGCAATCCAATCCATAATACACAGCCTGAAAAGGACCTCATAAATCCTGATGCGAGCTAAATATGGAGTATTATTGTCCGTCGGATTCTTCACGTGGCGTCAATGGAATATTGACTCCCTGAAGAACCTGCTCATAACCCTATAGTTCAGGAAATTCCGTCAAAGAAATACATTTGTTCATTACTTAGTGCTAGTTATTGACTCCCTGAAGAACCTGCTCATAACGCTATAGTTCAGGAAATTCCGTTAAAGAAATACATTTGTTCATTACTCTGTGCTAGTTATTGACTCCCTGAAGAACTTGCTCATAACGCTATAGTTCAGGAAAATCCGTTAAGGAAATACATTTGTTCATTACTCTATGCTAGTTATTGGCTCCCTGAAGAACCTGCTCATAACGCTATAGTTCAGGAAATTCCGTTAAAGAAATACATTTGTTCATTACTCTGTGCTAGTTACTGGCTCCCTGAAGAACCTGCTCAAAACCATTTAGTTCAGGAAATTCCGTTAAAGAAATTCATTCGCTCATTACTCTATGCTAGTTCCATAAGTTAGAGTTGTATGAATTACTCCGTAAAGAACGTTAATAGTTAAAGTAGCTTACGCCGCTGCTTCATGACGTGCATGCGTAATTGGCAAGAAGCAGGGCTAGTCACCTCTAGTTGGGGGGAGGTGAAAACACAATAACTTAGCTTTTTCCTTGTTGTTTTGTTTGATTTTTAAATAGGAAATTTGGGTGTTTAGCCGTTGGATGATCACGATAATTGAGCTTGTCACGTCTGAGCTCTCTCTTTGCGACCAAATAATTTTGTGTGCGAGCGCTTTTTCTTCCAGCGGTGCACTTCAGCTTTGTCTCTCAGAAAACTTGACAGGCACCTCAGGGGAGACGCGGACATGTTGAAGGTTCTCACCAGTGTAGCGTTTAAGGGGAGTCACGACCCCTGGGCCCCAGTGACAATCAAATGGTTAGAAGGCAATACAAGGATTTTTAAACCAGACAAGAAGCAGTGAGGAGTATAATGTTGACTGATCTCGATAGCCGCCTTCTTCAGAATTGGAGGGATGCCGACGACAAGACAGTTTCTACATTCCTTCTCAAATGTTAACCCATATAATTTTTTTTGGCTATTTTGCGCACGAGGGTCTATCAATGTGTCCATCCAGCCCGAGCTTAAGAGACGGGTGTCAGCAACGGGGATGGGCTGGTCAGGTCAAACTGATTCACCGTCTCATGATAGGGGCTGGACACTCCCTCATCCACCCCTCGAGCCCTTCAAACAACAAGCCAGGAAAAAGTGAGTCAGCTCTCTATATATAGTCGTCCAACTCATTCATTCACCTTCTTCCTAAACTTCTCTCCATGCGTGTTCTCGTATCCTTCCCGATGATCCCTGCCATCTAACGCACTTTCCCCGTCAATCAGAGTGGCTATGAAATTATGAGTAACTAATTTTAATCCCCTGCCTGAGTATCCCTTGGGCAGGGGATTGAATTGTATTCGTTTACGGAAACTTGTTATATTAATGGTTATTTGTTACATTATATTCAAGGTTACTTGTTATATTCTAGGTACCTACCGATACACACACTTTCTGCACTACCGATACATCCATTTCGATCCGCTACCGGAATTCTAATACTCTAAACTTCCCTGGTCGATACCGATACGTATACTAATTATATTCGTATTTAGAATACTTTGTCTAGGTTGTCCTAACATAGTACAATATTGGTTTCAGTTATCAAAATGGCTGACCCATTTGAAAAGGGGCAATCACGGATATTAAAATTCCCTTTATTTATAGTATGCACTTCAAAATGTTGGTCAGGAAAGGTTTCCGATCTCATTTTGGTTGAAGATACGCATGAACTCATAAGCTAGCATATACTGAAAAACGCTAAGTCCTCTATCCTATCAGAGATGACATTGGCTCCTAGCCAGATCAACACCAACACAGCCACTACACTATTCCAGTTTTGTAACGTAACATAACTAACAGTAGCAACACTATACCTGTGTTGTAATGAAACATAATACCACCGTAACAACAATATACCAGTGTTGTAACGAAACATAACACCGTAACAACATTATACCAGTGTTGTAACGAAACATAACACCGTAACAACATAATACCTGTGTTGTAACGAAACATAACTAACACCGTAGCAACACTATACCAATGTTGGAATGGAACATAACTAACACCGTAGCAACGCTATACCTGTGTTGTAACGGAACATAACTAACACCGTCGCAACATATTCCAGTGGTGTAACGGAATTGCGGTCAAATATTGAACAGATACACCAATTCAGCTGGATGGAACAGGTCGCAACACGTTTACTAGGTATTGATAATAATTTTAGTTAAAAAATTTGGCATCATTGTAATTAGAAGTGTACGATCCATGCTGAAGTAGGGAAGATTTAACTTATATCTATTCAAAATTATTGTCGAACTTGTTATAAATGAACGGCGGCGTAAAAATCAGCATTTTTAATGATGTTTACGATGTGACAGGCTCTGATAGAATATTTCGATTGACTCTGATTGAAATTGCCCTCTGATCGTGTCCAAATGAGGCGCTCCTTAACGGAACCTGAGTGCGACGCACGGCTCGCATCAATATACTGACAATACCTAAAGTCGTACATTTCCATCATTTCGTACGCCCTAATGCTGCGAACAGATTATAATGCACTATTTTGTCCCTCTACAATATGATTAAAGTTTTAAAAAATACCTCCTTGATGAAGTGTTCAGCAATTTAGAAGAATATCAACTTGCAGTGAATTGTCCGGTAAACTCTTATTAAACACCTATCAAGTAAAAATCTCCCGTGACTATTAATTTATCAATGTTACAATTAGAAATTGTTTAAGCGCCAAGAAATGAAATATAATCGCATTTATCAAGGTATAACCACAATATTTGTGGAATGAAACCTACGTTTTGCAGTTTCCATGGAATTGTTTGACTTCTCCTTGAGGTTGATGTATGATAATTCATTTTATAGATCATTAACACTTTATTTTAATATTTATTTCTTGGGCTCAATTATTTATCGCTGTCATTTTTCTTGGTGTTAAATTTTGCATTTGTTATTATTTATTTATATCGAGGTTGGTTGAGGCTAGGTGACCCGGGGAATGGGGGGTACTCGGGAGACCCGGGGGACTTGCAATACCGGGAGTATTTGACGGGACCCACTTGAACCCTTCTGGGGGTCCTTTGAGACACCATTGAGATCCTTTGGGACCCACTTGAGGCCCCTCTAAATCCTGGAACCTCTGTTCTCCCCTCCCTTCGCTGTAAATCCCATACTCAGAGGAATGTATGTATGTGGAGTGCTTGGGTAGAGAAATTAGTTATTACAGTCCACAGCATTTCTGGCGCAGAGGGGGAGAGTCGCGTCGAAGCTGGTCGAGATCAGTCGAAACATGTCGAGTTGGGCGCGACGAGTCGAGACAAGCCCAGATGAGCTGAGACGAGGGGACTCAGGGACTTGGGTTACCCTCCGCGACCCATCGGGCTCTTTTTGGGACCCGAGGAATCTCTGCCCCCCTTCCATAACCTATCCCCATAAACAATAAGTGTGGTGTCAATATTCTGAGCAGTGTTTCAGCCCATGATGAACCTGCCCATTCTTCTTCGCTAGCCACAATTTTGTCATCTTGAACAATGCTAATGTATCAGTGCGAGAGTTCCTGTTGGTGATTGTGCGAATAATAGTTTTTTCAGTCGGCTCGCTCGCGCGTGCACGGACTATTTGTAATTTCTGTGGTTGACGTTAAGCCTTGTGATGTGTTGCGGCTGGAGTTGATCTAATCCGTGAAGCCGTAGACCTAGTACCAATTTCGAAGAGGATGCTATCTGTGCGCACTGGCACGCGTACATTGTATTCATGAGTTTCTTAGGATTGGAGGCGGGGATTCGTTTCGTCTGAGTCTTTCTCTTACAAGAATTGATTATTTATACTCTAACCGAACTAGACCGCGTGGCTGTAAACTTCGTGTTGCGTTGCTGTCGGAGCTTACTTTGTCCGTGAGGCCGTAAACCTTGTACCAGACTCGACGATGCTACCTGTGCGCACTAGCGTGCATACATATTACTCCTGAAGTCCCGAATGATTGAAAGCGGAGATCAAAATCGTCTAAAAAAAATCGTGTGCGCATCAGCGTGCGTCTGACACGACTAAAATTTTAAAAATGTGCTAACTTTAACAGCGTTGTTTTTGTCGCACACAGAGGTGTACGAGCCCTCTGGAATCCACGATTGTCGAGCCCAACGGGGCTACTTGTTATGACTCACATTGAGGCTCCGGTGGAAATGAGGCTTGAATCAAATCAGATTGACTTCTCAATTGTAGTCGTTTTTTTTTTGCGCTAAAACGAATGCGTTTTGTCGGGATTTTAATTTGTTTTAACCAAATTGAACAGAAAATGAACCAAATCGAAGACACTTTTACGGTGCTTTCGATTTAGCGCACCATCATTTCGAGTGGATTTGAATATTAAAATACCGATAGAATATGTTAAGTTTTACCCCTTAATGAATACAATCGAACTCCGTTTGAAAAGTCTAATGCTTTCCGATCGCACGCACTGTATCTCAATCGCGCTGCATATTGAATAAACCGAGGTGCTGACATGAACACGTGCTTATATCACAAATGTTCTCTTGTTTTCTTACTTACAAGTCTGGAATTTGCATTGCCTTAACGATTTATCAAAGTGGCATAAATAATCTGATCGTACTTTTACGTGATTTTGACACATTATTCAAGTAAACTAAATCTTGAAAATTTTCACGATAGTTCGATTAATTCTATATCTCCCTACAGCGCGGCAACGGCAGTAAGAGATAACCGTGGTAGTAAATGTATGCGTGGGCACCCTTCGACATAAGTTTCTGTATTCTGTATACACACACACGTACAAATATAAAGTAATGAAGATCTAGGGATGCTAAAATATCCCAAGGCTGGCAACAAATTCCTTATCCAGAATGCGTTTTGCTGTCGTGACCTCTTCGGATGAACGTCTCAAAAATACAAATCAATTCCCTGAGATGAGGCAGAAATTTGAGGCGTTACTTTTAATCCTGACGTATCTGTTGTAATATTGTTGTCATTGAATCGTATTCCCTCCGATGTATTCACATTTTTTATTGCTGTGAAGGTTTCAATGCTTCTATGTTCACCTTCTGTTGTCATGAGCTCTTCAGAGCATTCGATCTCGTTAAAGTCAATAACGTTAATATTTTGTGTCTGAAATATTTTTTTTTTGCTCAGGTTTCTTGTAGACGAGATACTTCAGGAATACGTATAATCAAATATCTACATTATTTGGTGAAATAAGCGACTACCCTTGTGACGTCTGCTGAAGAGGTCACGACAGCCAAACGCCTCATGGATACGACGAAGATAGCTGCACTTATATTGATTTATATTAAGAACCAAATTAGTTTGATGCACACAAATACTCACGTATACATATATAATGCCAAAAGACGAATAGGGTCAATAATATGGGTTCAGAGCCTTTATTCAAACAAAATCAATAAATATCAATCTTTCTGTGGTCTTCAATACCTTTTGTTCACGAAAAGTCAGCTGATTTGATCGTGTGCCTGAAATACCATAAAATCGAAGGCACCATAACCATTTGTAGCTTTTTTTTTGTTCTAAAGCAAAAACCCACATGATATATTTTCTTGACGATCGTCTACTGGTTCTCATCAAGTCGCTGTAGAAAAACACTCCCAGACCTCTCGTGCACACAGAGAAATCTTAATTTGGCCACAGGAGGCTGCATGAACTATCCTGTTCCCAAGCTAAGAACAGGAGGCTGCATGAACTTTCCTGTTCCCAAGCTAGGAACAGGAGGCTGCATGAACTATCCTGTTCCCATGATAGGAACAGGAGGCTGCATGAACTATCCTGTTCCCAAGATAGGAACAGGAGGCTGCATGAACTATCCTGTTCCCAAGATAGGGACAGGAGGCTGAATGAATCCTGTTCCTATGATAGGAACAGGAGGCTGCATGAACTATCCTGTTCCCAAGATAGGAACAGGAGGCTGCCTGAACTGGAAGGCCCTCATTTGTTCCTCAATGTTGTCTAAATGAAAGTAATGAATGAGTTTGGGCCTATTGCGTCGTGTTGTCACTTTATTTAATAACGGGATGTAGTTACGCAAATTAAAGTTCATTATATAAATGTGAATTCTATATTTATCCATGCGCGTAACGTAAAATACACCTAATTATCTACTACTCAGCATCCAAACTCGTTAACATAAATATAATAGGAATTTGCACCTTCAAATTATATGCTCGAAGTCGTGTGTGATTTTTTTCCAGTTGAAAGACCCCCCTAAAATTATGTCGATCTCGATGATTGTAATCGAATCCCAGAATACACGTCTCAAGCATTTGTACTCTAGTCACACTCACGGACATTACACGACTCGGGCTATTGTGCTCTAGTCGTGGACCTTACACGCCTCAGGCAATTGTGCTCCGGTCGTGGACATCACACGCCTCAGACAATTGTGCTCTAGTCACGGACAATACACGCCTCAGGCAATTGAAATCTAATCACGGTCAAAACACGCCTCAGGCAATTGTGCTCCAGTCACGGACATTACACGCCTCAGGCAAGTGAAATCTAATCACGGTCAAAACACGCCTCAGGCAATTGTGCTCCAGTCACGGACATTACACGCTTCAGGCAATTGTAATCGAATCACGGTCAAAACACGCCTCAGGCAATTGTGCTCCAGTCACGGACATTACACGACTCGGGCAATTGTACTCCAGTCACGGACATTACACGACTCGGGCAATTGTACTCCAGTCACGGACATTACACGCCTCGGGGAATTGTGCTCCAGTCATGGACAAAACACGTTCAAGGCAGTTGTGCTCTAGTCACGGATATTACACGTCTCAAGCAATTGTGCTCTAGTCACGGACATTACACGTCTCAGGCAATTGTGCTCTAGTCTCGGGCATTAGGCTTTTGCTAATGTTTCGTGGTGTTGCCAACGTGAATCCACAAAATGCAGTGCAAATTTTTGCTTTCAAGGAACTTGAGAGCTCTTAAAATGACACTGATGTGAAAATTTGTACTTTTTCGAGCCTATTACGATTGACACACATTGTACTTCTTCGTGTAAAAGTTCTTAAATAATGGAAACAGCTTCCAAGGGAAGTAGCAAACAGCAAAGCAATTGGAACGTTGAAGTCCATACCTCCCCAATACACCATATTCCCGCTAAAAAAAAATCGGACAACACGCTTGAAAGACGGTGCCAGCATTGACACCGGTCATTATTGTTTGACCGAGCGATGAAACAAATCTCGAATCAACTACGTGCGTAGCTGGCTTTGTCTTCCTCGCCAATCCCACCGCTTCTTACAGAATCTGAGACGTGAACTCTTTTGACCTAGAGTCGCTTCCCCAGTGTGTTAAACCTGGCTCAAAGTTCTTCGAGCGGCAACATCTGACCAGAATGCGATGTGTAACGGCTGCATCGAACGGTGAAATGTTCGTTTGTACCGAATACGATGCTACCGAGTCAATGCATTAGTCGCCCTCTGCTTTTGCTGATTGATAATTGGATTATTTCTTGTATTCTATGCCCAACCTGTTATCATCTAAGACGTGCAGCTTATAGCCACTTGAAAGATACACACACTTCACTGCCGACATGGTCCTACGATCACCCAAAGGGGACAGTTGGGATTCCCATGGGGTAATAAGTGTTCACCTGTCGAGGCTTACTTGCGGACACCACACTGCCAACAATCATACCAAGGTTGACTAGGGAACGCCCTTTTCAATCTGTGCATGCGGCACCAGGGTGCGCCCGATACTGTCAAGGACGTTATGACGTCGTCCCTGCAGTCTTGACCACGATTTCACGTCGATGCGTGATTCGTGCCAGCGACAGTAATATAGCATAAATTTTCTCAGGGGTGTGAGTCCAATATAGGTGAATGCATGGCCCTGCTATTCCCAACATTCACATGTAGGTGGGTATCAGTGCTTTCTGGCTTTGCGCCGGCCGTGACTCCTCCACCGTAGGAGGTGCTGGGGCTAAGCAAACAGAAAGTTCACAAAACGGTGATGGGCATTTGGAGCTCACATAGTGACATTAAAGCTATTCGTTCTATACAATGCTAATTTTCCCATTTTTTAACATTGTGGTCCACCTGTTAGTGCACTTGTCGTGATGCGTGTCAACCGTTTGTGAAACATTCGTTAATTCAACATATTTCTTGTCCTCTCTTCAGAAGTGGTGGATTCAAAATGGCGAAGGAGAGAGTGGCAATCGGAATCGATCTTGGCACGACCAACTCGTGTGTTGCCGTCGTCCGCCGCGGTCGTGTGGAGGTCATTGCTAACGACATGGGCTGCAGAATCACGCCATCTGTCGTCGGATTCACGGAAGATGAAGTACTCGTTGGAGACGCTGCAAAAGCCCAGGCGACGTGGAACCCCGAGAACACCGTATATGACGTCAAGCGGCTCATCGGCCGCAAGTACAGCGATCCCGATGTAAGGAAAAAAAAGAAAATGTGGCCATTTCGTGTAAAAAACGCCAACGGGAACCCGAAGATCGAAGTAAATTACAAGAGAGAAAAGAAGGCGTACACACCAGAAGAAATTTCCTCAATGGTTTTGATGAAGATGAAAGCAACTGCTGATGATTATGTTGGCAGGGATGTTAAAGATGCCGTCATCACAGTACCTGCTTTCTTTGATGATTCCCAACGTCAAGCCACCAAGGATGCGGGAGCCATTGCCGGTCTGAACGTCCTCGGCATCATTAATGAACCCACTGCTGCTGCCATCGCGTACGGTGTGGATCAAAATGTGGCTGATCATCAGAACATACTCGTCTATGACCTTGGTGGCGGTACCTTCGATGTGGTTGTTCTCACCATCGAAAATGGGAACTTCCAAGTCCTAGCGATCAATGGAGACACTCATCTTGGTGGAGGAGACTTTGACGATCGGCTAATGTCTCATTTTATTGCGAAGATAAAGCGGAAGCACAAAATTGACATTTCGGATAATCCTAGAGCGATGGCTAAGTTGAGAAAAACGTGTGAAACAGCCAAGAAACACCTGTCGTTTTCGTCGAGCAGATACCAAATTAAAATCGAGGGCTTAGACCAAGATATTGACTTCGACTCATACCTTAGCCGTGCACGTTTTGAGAGTCTTTGTATAGACTTGTTTGAGGAAACTTTGGTCCAAGTCGACGCAGTCCTTGAAAAAACGGGTCTTGCGAAGGATGATATTGACGAGGTCGTTCTGGTGGGGGGCTCCACTCGAATCCCCAAAGTCCAGGAGATGCTAAAGGATTACTTCCAGGGCAAAACCCTCAACAAAACTATTAATCCTGACGAGGCAATAGCTTATGGGGCTGCGCTACACGCTGAAAACCTGGTTTGTGGAAAATCCATAATAAAAATGAAAGTCACTGATGTCAAAGCAAAGTCGATTGGAGTCAACGTTCTTGGAGGCAAGATGTCCAAGCTCATCCATCGCAACACGAAACTACCCGCAACAAACACAACCATGTACACCACGACACGCCACAATCAGACGGCTGTTGACATCAAGGTATTAGAAGGAGATCACATGCTGTCCAAGCACAACAAGCTGTTGGGAGAGTTTACTATGAAAGGAATCCAGGTGGCTCCCATGGGCGTTCCGAGGATAGATGTAACATTCAGCGTTGTCATTAACGGCATTCTTACCGTGACGGCGGTTGATAACTCCACCAACACCCATCAAAGTATTACCATCGCTTCAAACAACGGACGCCTTGGCAAAGACGATATCAGTCGCATGGTGGAGGAAGCCAAAGTGTTCCGGGACGAGGCGTCCAAGAGCAAGGAGCGAGCGACGTCCGGATCAGGCTGGTGAACCTCTGCATATAAAACAAGTTACTGATCATAGAGAAGTTGCCCTAAATCACGTGTAGCAGGATCACTTCACTCAAGTTGAGGACGATTGTAAAGTCGCTTTGACTGGCCCTATCGACCACAGAAAACCTTGAGTCTTTGCGAGTGCCGAGTTGCATCAGAGATGGTGCAACTAAGAAGGATTGTCTGATGAAGAATACTGTACCTGAGGAACATCATTTTCGCACCATCATCATTGGGTTATACTAGAGGTGCTGCAACCATGTGAACTACCTGCAATATTAGTAGGAACGAAACAGTTTCTTCTCTAGCATTTTAGCTGGGTTCCACTGACGATACGGCAACAAGGAACAATACTTGACCGGAAAAACGGAATTATGTCTCATAAAAGTCCTAGTGGGAGACACGTTCTTCTACTCAGTGCCGTTGCTTTTCAAGCAGAATTGTGATGACATCCGGAGTAGTCTTAGTACACTGAATTCAAAGAAGTGTATGCCCGCTGTCTTTCGCAACGCTGTGACCAATCGTATCTCCTCTACAGTTATGAAGTCATCATGACATGCGATAGAAGATTTTGAAACAATGAGTTGCCGCTTCACTAACTGTTTTTTTTTTTTTGTAGAATAGGATTCTAAACTGATGACTATTAAAAACGAATTTCATGATCATATCTCCCTCTGTTGTGAAAGTTAACATAGCATCCAATGCATCATTGCAAATGTGTTCTTGAGTTACACAGCCATGTGCAAATAGTTTGCATCAATTCAAAGGAAGTAAAAAAAAAACTTAAAAACTTTCGATTATAACTCTTATTATACTGTTGTCAACGAATTGAGTTTATTTGTACTAGAACCGGTCGACACTATGCGGTGATTATTACAATGAGAGGATCATTATTATCATGCTGCCAACGAATTGAGCTTAGCTGTACCAGAAACGGTCGACATAATGAGATGGTCTTCTGGCTGTAACTGTCAAAGTCGGCCGTTCAGTACTTTTTCATTGTTAAAATAAAAAAGATGTCTCCTGTGGAGACAGCTGAAAAGGAATTATACGGAATCATTCCTGTGATCTTGCAACAGCACTTATGTTCAAGCAATAATTAATACAGTGACTTAATAAGGTATATTGATGAACATTATGATTGTACGCAACATCTGTTTGATTGTCCACCTCATCAACCATAGATAAGGATAATTTGTTATTCAGCAACAGTTTGTCTGCATTTCGCGAAAACGAACGTTTTTATTGCATTTGGTTTCGAAGTTTTGTATCTGGTTTTAGTGAAAGTGTACTTTGTATTAACATTGTGTAGTTACTTACAATATGTTGTGCTGTGGAGTTCTTCAAAATTTATGGAATTGAAGTGATAAACACGACCAAGGAGTTCAAATTTAAGTTCACATAAATTCTTTAATTCAGTCATCTCCTGCTTTCCCCACTGATTGATACTGCTAGTTCACTTGCACTTTTTACATTGTTATCGTAGTAAATTGGCATGCTGCGGAAAGATGAGCTGTACATGAAATAGACGAGTTTCATGATCATGTGACTATAGTGGATTGATTATTGATTGCATGGTTTGCAATGTTTTCATTCGATGACCATTCATCATTTCATAATAATGAATGTATAACTTAGATATCCAATATTGTTAAATGTCTCTTGATTTCTAAACATATTGAAGTTATACGACTTCGTTATGGCTGAGTGGCATGACTTATTACAATAGAAAATGAAATTTCGTTCAGGTGGAAAGGAGACTCAAAAACTTCCTGAATAAATAAAAAATAGGAAGAAAACAAAACAAATAAAAATTTGTTCTATTATGTGGTCCAATCCATGGGTTCAACCATATGGTTAAACCTCTCTAGAGAACACAGCAACATACGAGTAATTAAGACGTCCCATTTGGAAAGTAATGAACGGCCGTCTAGATGGTTTAAATGGTTATCATTAGTAAATTCCCTTATGGTGCTACATTTTTTATATTTTTATTTATTTATTTGTAGATGGGTTAGGTTATGCTTGAGTTTGTTGGCATGAGAGCTGCGCCAAAGTATTGGTATCGGTGTTTTCTGGGCGGTATAGGTATCAAGAAAAAATGATCGAGCCTTTGTCGATACCACAGTATGAAATATTGAAAGTCATGTGCGGGCGTAGCCCAAAATAATGCGATACAGGTTATGTGCCTAAAACTGATGACTTTTAGGACAAACTTTTTCATTACTGAAATTTAAGCATGATTTGTTATTCAATTACCAGCAGGTTTCAGCTCTAAGGATAGGCCACACTTTAATTTAAGGCGGGCTGGTGCTGCACTGTCTGAATTGGATCTGTACAGAAAACGCAGGCGTGTAGCCACAATTTCCTCAAAGTGGAGGATTGGTCGAATCAAAAAATAAATCCCTAGGTGGACTTTCACATGATTTGACCTTCCAGACGTTCATATGTATTCCTTTCTATTTTTGAACGACCCTTCTCTGCTGAGCTGTATGCACTCGATTTAGCCATTTTAATTACAAAAACATCGCTTTCAAATATATGTATATTCTCAGACAGTCTTAGTGCCCTCACTCAGCTCAAAACTCTGCACTACGAACATCCTGCTCTTCGTAAATTTCAGCACGTTCTCTTTACGATGGTCGAGACGGGCCAAGCGGTCGAACTCAGCTGGATCCCGGGTCACGAGGGTATAAGGGGAAATGGGCGTGCAGACTCCCTTGCCAAACGGCCGCCTATACCCATCAAAAGCAATTCATCACCACACACTACCGAGACTGGTTCCCTATCATCAACTCCCTTATAACATGTGGCAACAAAGTGGACAAAAAATACTTTCAGGTAATCCCTCGGCCTGAGAATGAGGAACCAAGTTCTTGAACAGGATAGACCAAATATTCGTCCACCGCTTATGCACGGAACACGCGTGGATAGCCCACAACCACCTAATGGACGTAAACATGGGACCAAACGCGCCACCATGCCCTCATTGCCACCAAGTGGCTCAAAACACTTACTGATGGAATGCAACGCACTCGCGGCAGCGCGATGAGTACCACACTCATTTTTTACATTTGCAGTTCAATAAAATTATTATTTAGAATATTCACACGCTATTCTTACTCTTCAGGTACGTTTAAATAAACTTTTTGTTGAAGCTGTTCTTGTATGAACCAGCGTGCATTCAAATCACAGTTGAAAGGCTCGTATAATTTAATTTTGATCAAGTTTTTACGTACACCAAGGAGAGCGAATGATCTTCGTGCCCTAACGAGGAGCCTGCGATGACACGCGTTCTTCCTCCGGTGAAGAGGGACACCCAATCTAATCTTGTTCTTTGTGTTTCATACGCCTTCAGCGGGCCCATGTTAATATTCTGAAGTCCTCCTTAGAGAATATCATTGTCTCCCAGTCCTAGCGGGAAGACTTTGTTTTGCCGTGTCGTTGTGAATGGATAACATCGTCTCCCAGTCCTGGCGCAAAGACCTTGCTCTCCTTAGTGTCATTGTTTTTGACCAACAGTTTTGAGCCTGAACATAAAATGTCTGCCCGTCTGTGTGTACGCTGACAATCATATCTCCTTATTCAGCTCTGAAGTTATCATAACCTGAAATATTTCATTGGGAAAGCATTGTGTAGCACTACGAAAAAATTAAGAGCTTCTTCAAAATTCGAATATTGAAAGCATTACACTATGATCTTTGTTGACGGAAATCGTCGCTGTGCCTCTAAAGCATCTCACGTCCTGGTAGAACAATGCGACGCTGGGAGGCAGAGCTGGTTTAACCGCTGGAGATGGACCTCTTTAATGCAATCTAATCCATAGTACACAATCATCTTAAAAATGATCATATAACTCATGAGCATGCGAGCGCAATAAGGAGTCTTTTTCGTCAGATCCTTCAGGGGGCGTCACTGGAATATTGACGCGTCCCTGAAGAACCTGCTCATGACCCTCTATCTGGGGCAATTCCGTTAAATAAATACATTTCCTCGATACCATGTGCAAGTTCCTCGATCTTGAGTCGGATAAACGACTTAACAAAATGTATTTAGTTACAGTGGTTTACAACGCTACATCATGACGCGCCTGCCTATTTGCCAGGGAACAGGGCTGGACCCCTTTATTGCTCAGCCAAATGAAGCAACAATTTTTGCCCATTATTTTGCCTGTTTAATTAAACATTTGGGCATTTTGCCTGTTGAATGGTCACGAGAACTGAAGATTTCACCTCAGAGCGCGTTCCTTACGGCCAATTAATTTTGTGTGAGCGCTTTTCTTCCCAGCGGCGCCCTTCAGCTTCAGTACACGGGACAGGCACCTCAGGGGAAACGCTGACATGTTAAAGGTTCTTTATAGTTTAGCGTTTAAGGGGATTCACGACCCCTGGGCCCCAGTGACTATTAAAATGTCGAAGACATCAACAGGTCTTTTGACCCAACCGAAGAAGATCAGGAGAGTATAGTATTAAAAGATTTCGTTAGATATAGACACAGCCGCCTCCTCCTAAACTGGAAAATGCTGCCGACTACATGGCAATTTTAAATTCATCCTCATATGCCTACCATATATTTTTCTAATTAATTCTGCGCAAAAAGGTCCATCAATGTGTTCGTCCATCCTCTCCGGGACGAGAGCAGACGGGTGTCAGCAGCAAGGATGGGCTGGTCAGGGTTACTGATTTTCCACCATCACATGATAAGTGCTGGACACTCCCCCTCCCTGATTTACCACCGTCACATGATAAGTGTTGGACACCCCCCTTCACTGATTTACCACCGTCACATACTAGATGCTGGACACCTCCTCACAGATTTACCACCGTCACATGATAGGTGCTAGACACTCCTCCTCACTGATTTACCATTGTCACATGATAGGTGCTGGACACTCCTCCTCCCCCTCACTGATTTACCACCGTCACATGATAGGTGCTGGACTCTCCCCCTCTTCCTCACTGATTTACCACCGTCACGTACTAGGTGCTGGACATTCCCCCTCTTCCTCACTGATTTTCCACCGTCACATGATAAGTGCTGGACTCTTCCCCTCACTGATTTACCACCGTCACATGATAGGTGTTGGACTCTCCCCTCCTCCTCACTGATTTATCACCGTCACATACTAGGTGCTGGACACTCCCCTTTTCACCGATTAACCCCCGTCACATAGGGGCTGGACACTCCCCCTCACTGATTTACCACCGTCACGTGATAGTGCTGGACTTACCTCATCCATCCCTCGAGCCCATCTAACAACAAGCCAGACAACAGCGAGACGGCTCTTTAGGTCTCATCAGACTAATTCATTGACCATCATTGGAAAGACCTAAACTCCCATCCCGTGCACTTCCTCGTTCATCCTTTCCACTGACACCTATTATTCGACGCACTTTTTCCTCAATCAGAGGGTCTAAGGAATTTTGAACAACACATATTTAGTTGATAATCGAACAGTATCCTACAGGGATTGGATTACATTTTATTCTTCAAAAATCGTGTTCCAATCTAGCGAGCTACCGTACCGAAATTTTCTCAAATACCGCTACATCCATTTCAGTCTGTTACCGATAATACTCTAAAAATGACCTGCCAGATACCAACGCATTTATCATGTTATGTTCAATTTCATGAAACATTTTCTGGTTTGGTATAACTCAATACAGTATTTGTTTCAACTAAGGAAATGACTGACTTTTTACTAGGCGTATTCGTGGTCAATATTATCTCACTTTTATTGTATGCACTTCATATTCGTGGTCAGGAAAGGTTCCTATCTCATCTTGGGTGAAGATACCCTTGATCATGTGAGCTGCCATTTGCTTAAGAATACCAGGTGCTGTACCCTATTAGTGATGATATTGACTGCAGCCAGACAATCACAAACGGTGCTCGATTTTGGCGCCAATACGTTTCAAAAATGGTTTTCGGAATTTGTATCAACTTGAAGCAGACTAGTGTCTAGCATTGACACCATCAACTTGATGCTAACTAGTGTCTAGCATTGACATCATCAACTTGATGCTAACTAGTGTCTAGCATTGACACCATCAACTGGTATAGTGTCGCTACGTTGTTAGTTATGTTCCGTGACAACACCGGTATAGTGTCGCTACGATGTTTATGTTCCGTGGCAACACTGGTATAGTGTCGCTACGATATTTATGTTCCGTGACAACACTGGTATAGTGTCGCTACGATGTTAGTTATGCTTCGTTACAACACTGGTATGTGTCGCTTCGTTGTTAGCTATGTTCAGTTACAACACTGGTATAGGGCCGCTACGTTGTTAATTATGTTCAACGCGAGACCACAGCTGCACACCTCCAGCAGTATCTGAACTCCCTTGAAGTCTGGCTGCTTGAAAACAGAATGAAGGTGTCCGCAAGCAAGTCGTCTCTCACACTGTTGACTCAGGATAACAGTGAACACCACATCCACCCCCATGTCACGCTCAACAATACCCCTCATTCAACACTACAACCATCCATGGAGTAACTTATGAAACGGGGATGACATTTAAACCTCACATAGCTGACATTGGCACCAAAACCAGACCCAGACTGAACGTGTCTCGGGTACTCACTACAACCTCTTATGGTCACTCCAAGGAATCAATTGCAACACTATACAAACAATTCATTAGGCCCGTTATCTCCTATGCAAACGCCGCTTGGTCCTCGGACCTTGCACCCACGCATATTAACTCCCTGCAAAGGATACAGAACACAGCCTTGTGCATCACAACGAGCTGCACACAGACTACTCCCAGTCCGCACTTGCATGAAAAAACCAAGGTCCTCCCTCTCAAGCATCATCTTGATATGAGAGGGACACAATTCTTCAACAAAATCTCAGACCCGGCACACCCCTGTCACAATCTACTTAACCCTCGCCCAACCAACCGACACCTACATAACACACCGTAACACACTTCGGTTCCCTGTATGCCACCATTCCGGAACCTACAGATAACACATCTATGCTCAAACAGATGGTTCTCTTTATGTCACCATTCCTGAACCTACAGATAACACATCTATGCACAAACAGATACACACACACACTTCACAGCTCTTGTATTAGATGAACACAGAGTCAACACGATCTTGCAGAGCCACCCTCTTGGGGTGGACGTGGAGGAGTTGGGGCTGCCCAGTGGTGACAGGGTCCACCTGTCGAGGCTGCGGTGCGGGCACCACACGGCCCTACAGTCATACCAGCATAGACCGGGAGATGTCCCTTCCGATCTCTGCTTGCGGTGTCGGGGTTCACCTGATTCGGTCGAGCACGTCATCATGCCCAATCATCGTACCCGGCAGGCTCCACCATAACATCACGTTAGTGCGTGATCTATGGGAGCGCCCGCGCGACAGCATCATCACTACCTCAGGGGTGCAGGCCTAAAATAAAGCCTGTCACCAGCTGTAGCACTCCCATCACACACACGCACGTCGGTGGGTTCCCGGGTCACGGGTTCTGAGCTGGCCGTGGCTCCACTATCGCAGGGAGAGTTGGGGTTGAGCAACAATAACAACTTGGTCGTGTCGGGTTCGTCACAAACGGATATTTCACCGTCGTGAGCTGGCCGTGGCTCCACTATCGCAGGGAGAGTTGGGGTTGAGCAACAATAACAACTTGGTCGTGTCGGATTCGTCACAAACGGATATTTCACCGTCGATACACACGTTAGCATAGTATTCTGGTTAGGTGTTGCTGCTCAAATAAGCTTTGAACCAGGTTTAGACACGGAAAAAGCGACTTTAGGTCGCAAAAATTGAATCACGGAATTGGAGAGAAGCGGTGGGATTGGCAAGGGAGAGAAAGCCAGTGACGCACGACGTTGATTCGAGACTTGTTTCATTGCTCGTTCAAACAAAGGCGACTGGTGTCAATGCTAGACACTAGTTAGCATCAAGTTGATGGTGTCAATGCTAGACACTAGTCTGCATCAAGTTGATGGTGTAAATGCTAGACACTAGTCTGCATCAAGTTGATGGTGTCAATGCTAGACACTAGTTAGCATCAAGTTGATGGTGTCAATGCTAGACACTAGTCTGCATCAAGTTGATGGTGTCAATGCTAGACACTAGTCTACATCAAGTTGGTGGTTTCAATACTAGACACTATTTAGCATAAGTTGATGGTGTCAATGCTAGACACTAGTTAGCATCAAGTTGATGGTGTCAATGCTAGACGCTAGTCTGCATCAAGTTGATGGTGTCAATGCTAGACACTAGTCTGCATCAAGTTGATGGTGTCAATGCTAGACACTAGTCTGCATCAAGTTGATGGTGTTAATGCTAGACACTAGTTAGCATCATTTTGATGGTGTCAATGCTAGACATATGGATGCTTATTCATTTTATAGATCATTAACACTTTATTTTAGTATTTTATTATTTCTTCTTGCTTGGGCTCTATTATTTTTCTCTGCCCTTTTTTCATGATGATGAATTTTAAATTTGTTATCATTATTATTATATGTAACGAGGTTGGTTGAGAGAAGGTGACCCAGGGAGAGGAGGTACTCGTGGGATCCGCGGGACTCGAGGACCCGG